>JAOUQT010268862.1:0-17018 GCA_025769995.1 Xyliphius kryptos | reverse complement strand
GACTCTGTAAAGCTGCTTTGTGACGACACACTGTTGTAAAAAGCGCTATATAAATAAATACTTACTTACTTACTTACTTACTTACTTACTTACTTACTAAAATAGTGAGATAAGTTAAGGCTGTTGGACGATCAATCTGAAGGTTGTGGGATCAAATCCCAGGTCCAATGGAATTATCAATGTGGGTCCTTAAGCAAGGCCCTTAACCCTTATTTCTCTAGGGGTGCTGTATGTTCCTCATGGCTGACTCTGTACTCTGAACCCACCATCACAACAGGATACTTGAAAATCAAGGCAACCCCATAATAATATTACTACCTTGCTAACAGAAAACGAGAGACTGATCCGCGCTGAGAGAAAACTCAAATCACGTCACAGAAAAAAATCTCAGCTCGCACACAGGCTGTTTAAAGAGCAAAAAGAGGAACTACCCAGTACTACAATTCCTAATAAAGTGTGTGTGTGTGTGTGTGTGTGTGTGTGTGAGCAGATGAAAAGACGTCAATTTTTTTCTTTTACTCGTTTTCCATTTTTTTATTTTCTTTCAAAAGAAATTGACTTACCTTTCTGCCAATTTACCCACAAGGCTTCACTATGTAGTTTATATTCTTATTTTATATTAAAAAATAAATAGCTGCATCAATAAATTATATTATTTCTTTTCACCTGAACGGCACTGTAATGATATCCTACTGCACAACAGTTCAAGTCAAGGATCACATGCAAATTTCTCTCTTTTTGGAAGAAAAACACAATGTCATGCAATTCACGAACACTATTGTCCATTTTACAAAGAATGTAAAGTATCAGAAGATTTTTAAAGAATACAAATATTTGTATTAAAGCCTATTTTTGTTTAGAGGCTGATTTTGCATATAGTCCCATTATCCGCAGTTCTCAGTCCTCTGCCCAAGTCTTCTGGTGTGGTCAGACTCAAAATGGCCAAAAAGAAGTAACTTTCTGTAGAGAGCCGTCAGTCCGTTGTTGTGTTACAGAAGGAAGGCGACTCAGTGTGAGATAATACCAAGAAACTGAAAATATCTTAACATGCTGTTAACTACTCCCTTCGAAGAGTGACACACTGGGGACAGAAAAAAAGAGTGGAAGACCCCGATGCACAACTGTGCAAGGAGATAAATATCTTAGAGTGTGCAGTATGCGGAAAAGACGCCCCACAGGCGGTCAACCAACAGCTGCACAAAATGGAACCCGTCAAACATCAGGGTCAGCATCAACGGTCAAGATGCGACTTCAGAATTGCCAAGAAAAAGCTAAACCTCATACTGACCCATCGCAGTCTTTTCTTTTTATTGGCCAGTGTGAGATATGGCTTTTTCTTGCTCTTTTATGCTCAATTATTAGTGTAACGTTTTTCAGCTCTGCATCACAATTGAGAGAAGGCGTCCAAACAACCAATCAGCCCAATAACATCCTTAACTTGGATTGGCGGCCAAACAGGAGATTTAGACAGAAGACTGAGAACTGCTGATAGGACTTTATGCAAAATAAGCCTCTATACAAACAAAGGCTTTAATGCAAACATTTTTATTCTTTAGTTCATCCAAATGAATTGTGAAATGGACAATATTGTTAGTGAACTGCATGATGTGTTTTGTTTTTGTTTTTTTTTTTCAAAAGGAGTGCAATTTGCAAGTGATCCTAAAGTTTTGATTGGTAGTACAGCTATGTTGCGGCCAAAAAAGGAAGTGTAATTCCCATAAAAGACCTGAGGGTAAGCCATGGCCCCATTTGCATGTTCTCCTGATGCCTATGCACAACATTATTTTTGCACAATTCTCATAGTGTATTCACACCTGAACAGGATGATGAACTCCAATTCATCGGCCTCACAAGTCTTTGATTTGTGGATAGAAACCTGTATTGACGTTGGAAGAACATTCAAAACTCATACAGATGGGACCCTGCCTGCATTTCCACAGATGTAAACCCAGGAGCTTCTCGCTGTGAGCCGAAGGCGGGAACCATCGAGCCACTGCGCAACACCAAACAAATCTGACAAGTTTTTACACAACAATCTGCTTTACTTCTCAACTCCTTAATGATTTTCAATTCTGAAATGCAGCCGTTTCTTAGGAGACCAAATCCAATCTGCTACCTTTCTCATCGTCAATCAATGCTGAATTAAGTCAGCCCCAAGAGAGAGCTGCCTTTTCATCATCAGAGTAAATATTAATTCAACATTAAATAACACCAACAAACACTGAGTGGAAGATGAGGACTTTTATAAAAAACAACACCCACCATGATGCAGATCTTTGCCAATGATAGTCATTGTTTTCTATTTCCTTTATTAACATTAGAATAAATAATATGCTTTAAAATATCTCATAAATCATTCATGTTCTCATGGCTGTTCCTTTTCAACAAGCTCTGTTTCTTTTGTTTAATTCCCTTAGCTTCTAAATCTGTAACAACGGGTCAGATAAACCATGAGTCAGAACAGAAAACAGAACTGGGTGCTTTCTGCCTGCCAGCATCAGTCTGTCACTTTGATAATGAGAAAATGAAGAGCCAAATAAGTCAGTGACATCATGTATTGGCTAATTAAACCTTAATTTAACGCTAGGACACTCACTCCCTCATTGGTGGCATGAACGGTTTGATTATGTCCAAGTGTTCTATATTTCTAAAGAGGGTTTAGATAAAAAAAAATGTGTTTAGTTCTTTTGCCGAAGGAATGTTTGAGTAAGTTTGGTGTGACGGACGTACACAAAGTAATTTCATCGCACATCTTTGGAATGCAACAGGGATCATGTTAGGATGTTCATCATTTGGGATGAGGGTGAAGAGGAAACCATAGTAATGGATGAAACGCCCACCTGTAAAGGGAGGACATGCAGGCTTCCTCATGAAAATAACCTCTATTCACTCTAGCCTGACGTTCACCTTGCTGAAGGTGCATAACGACGATCTTTCACCCCACCAACAGTCTGTATTCACGCCTTTAGCTTGTGTCGTTTAAATAGCAGGTACACAGGAGTAGCGCTGACCAAAAACAGCCTAGACAGATGTCAACTGTCAGACGTTCATCGCTATCTCAGTGTTAAATCATCACGTGCGCGTGTCCAATGCAACTGAACGCTGAGTAGAACTGAACACTTTTAAATTTAACTGCATTTGTACATAGAATGTATATACTGTACATATACTGTGTGTTCTTTATTCACAGTAGGATGGAGAACCCCATGGAGCAATGGTTCTTGTCCTATCTAACAGGCAGGACCTTTCAAGGGTGTTGGGACGGAACTGTTTCTAACCCTCACCGAGTAGTTATTGGAGTCCCGCAGGGCTCGGTACTCGGACCTCTCCTCTTTTCCTTATACATGTCATCGCTGGACACCATCATTAAGACACATGGTTTCTCTTGTCGTTGCTATGCTGATGACCCTCAACTTCATTTGGATTTTTCTCCTGACGACCCCTCAATCTCAAACCGGATATCCGCCTGCCTCACCGACACATCGGTCTGGATGAAAGTCCGTCATCTTAAATTAAATCCGGCAAATTCTGAGCTGCTTATAATCCCAGGTAAACTTTCAAATCCATCATGACCTGAACCTCCAAACTGACGGCTCCACAATCTCTCCAACTGACTCGCCCTGTAATCCTGGTTTCTTGATTGACAACCATCTTAAACAGATACAGATTCATTCTGTAGAACATCAGGAACATCAGAGCTTTCCTAACAGAACAAACTACTCGGCTGCTGGTCCAGGCCCTCATCCTATCCCGGCTCCACTATTGTAAGACCTCTGCAATTGGTTCACAACTCTGCAGCCCGACTCGTGTTCAACCAACCAAACTGAACTCATGTCACTCCATTCCTCCTCTCTCTCCATTGGCAGTACAAGGTACTGACTCTGACCTACAGGACAGTCTCTGGATCTGCCCCCTCTTACCTTCAGTCCAGCTTTACTAAATACACTCCGACTTGTTCACTGCCCTCTAGTGATGAATGT
The DNA here is from genome assembly GCA_025769995.1 of Xyliphius kryptos. Lineage (NCBI taxonomy): Eukaryota > Metazoa > Chordata > Actinopteri > Siluriformes > Aspredinidae > Xyliphius > Xyliphius kryptos. Next base: position 13,038 of record JAOUQT010268862.1, on the reverse strand, counting down.
TGCCTGGTGATTCCAGCTCACTGTGGCGCTAATTCTCATTCAGCTCAGAAACTTCGCAAAACACATTTCTTCCACAGACACTTGCTAAAATTAATTCATTCATTCATAAAAAAAAGAAAAAACAGCCAGAAGGAGTAATGCGCAGGATTGATGGTACTAGCTTTAGCTGGTCTTTCCTAAACTACTGACTTGTTCTTCTATTTGTAAGTTGCTTTGGATAAAAGCGTCTGCTTAATGACTAAATGTAAATGTAGCAGCGCAATGAATCCAGATAGCAGCACCGCTCAAATAGCATCAAAGTCAGAGGGCACCTGCCTCTTAAAACCAACAGTAAGTGACACGCCGATGGGTTCATTGTATGGTACGCTCAAAACACACCTTTGAAAAAAAATATATAATTAAAATCTTTTGCACTTTTGCCATCATTACAAAAGCAAAGACATACTAACATGTCTCTAATCAAGCGCGATAGCTAAAGGCCACCAGACTTAGACTCAGGTCCTGCTTGCCGTGAAGTAAAAGTGCTAATTGCCACGACACCACACAGCCACTTGGGTCTGAAAGGTCAAGGTTATTAGTCATAGTAATTGAGCAATAGAATGCTTGAGGTTGAAGTGGAGACCCATGAAACAATACAACAAAAACCCAAGAAGGCAGGAATCGAGATTAAGAGTTATTTATATTTCATGTTAACAACACAATAGGATAATAAACCAAAAACATTACAGCAAAAGATCTGCACAGATTTGAAGAAATTTGCACTCAGCGCATCTAAATGTACTCTGATTTATTAGCTTTTCACATCTTACATAATAATGGGTGCAAGCCTTGATACGGTGGTGAATCAGCGACTGCATTCACATTCCATTTCAGATGCACTTTCTGCCTACCAGAGCACAAGTTTCCACAGACGCCTGCTTGTTAGTCAGAAATGATGCATGAGGTCAACCTGATCTCACACGACATTCATAGTTCACAGTCGGATCTAATTAGAGGAGCGTGAGTTCATTGGATCCCTTTAAAATGAAGCACAAAGAGAAACAATGAACTGCAACCGCGTCTGATTTTTGGCCAGCAGTATCACTGTTAAGCTCGCGAGCTGCTAAAGTTTTGCCAGGTGATGCTATTTATAAATGCGCACGCCGAACAAGTGAAAAAAAATACTAGCCTTTTATCTGGATGAAGCACTCTCAATATCTCTCTTGAGCATTTTGCGAACAGGTTGCAGAGCCAAACAGTAGGCAGTGGAATAAAGGGCTTGAGTGGCTCTCGAATTAAGGATTGCCACTCAACCAAGTTCAAGCTTTTGAGCAGAGGCAATCCACTAGCATGCTCGGTCACAGCCAAAGACGGCCTTTTATTACTGACAATAACCAGATGAGGAAAATAAATCAAATCAATTAATAATAAAGCAAATAACACAACAGTAGCCATGGTGCAAAATCACACTTGCTGTACAATAACGGCAATTAATGCATCAAAAAATCATCAACAAGTTTTTAAAGAAGAGAATGGATGGAAAAATGTTTCAATAACAAATTTCCTTGGTTTGGCCAACGTTTTACCTGGAACCAAGTATATTGTAGGTAAAGTTTGCAGATTGGAAGCCTCTCTGGACGCTACTTTGCAAGTTTAACAAAAAAGGAAATTTAAAACATTGTTGATTTACCATTTTGTAAGATGAATGCAAGTCTAAAGTCTTTCAACCCACAATATAGGGAATGAAAATGCTTAATGTGCATTGGTTGCTAAATCACAACCTGGTACGTCTTTCCCAGACGTAAATATCACAAATAGGCCCAATGCGAACAATATTTACATTTACATTGACTCATTTAACACAGGTCAGTGGATAAAGACAAAGGAGCCCCACAGTAGTATCATCAAACCTGATCATTATCCAATCTGGCTTCTATTGTTTTATAGCAAGTGCTGGTGAAAGAGACGTGTTTTGAGATGTTTCTTAAAAAATAATATTTACATTTAGTCCTCCAAGGTACTCGGCAAATTTGGTTGTGATGTCTACTTAAAAAACTTTATATGTATGCAGTACCAATCGAGATGTTCTCCCCATTTATTGCCCATTTTATTAGTTCCATTTGAAATTTGTAGTTCTACGACTACAACCTGTATTCCATCTTTTTGTGGACTACAGTACATACAGTGATGTACATCCCCTTTACTCTGTTCTGGTGGTCAGGACCCTAATTGTAGCACCACAGAGCAGGTATTATTTGGTCAGTGCATCAGTGTTACTGCAGAACTGACCATAAACAATCCACCACCCGCCCCAAAAGGGGGCGAACAAAAACAAGAACAGGGAAGGACTACAGTCTGTAACTTTAAAACTACAAAGGCCATCTATATGCTAAGTGGAGGAAATAGACAACGGAGCAAGAAGTCCAAACGTTTGGTACTCTTTACAGTTTATGTGTATTCATATACTTTTATGAAAAGGTTTGAACCCTAAACAATAGAATATTAAAGGCTTGTAACAGTGAGAGCAGCATAACTGCAGTAATCTGAAGTCGACTTAATCATTGTATATACACAACACACCTACACATTCCCACAGCAATAAAGTTCTATGTAATTAGCAATTAATGTTTTCCTGTAACTGGTATCACAACAAAGCATCAATTCTTTAATTCCCTTTGCATAACATCACTCGGTAAGTTAAACTAAACCCCTATACAATCACAGATTTTACAATAATGGACTTGGACCTGGTTCTGGGGGAATAAAACCCAGAAGTTACAGATTATTTCTTTCTTTAGAAGAATTGTGCCATGGTCTACAAGAGGCTTACTGGAACAACAAGGCCATTTTAAAGAGTTAATAAAGTGAACGCCTCACACTGAGCTAAGTCTATTTAAAGGTTTGGTCGCCTTATTAAACACACACAGAACATTTATCCAATATTTTACATTTAAGGCCAAATTATTTCAATCCTGTAGATTTGCAGAACAATTTCACATTGATGTACATTAACATCATATTTATAATCTAATTGCAAAGCAAAAGGAAAGTGTGAGGATGTACATTTAGACTTCAAAAGAAGCAGAACATGTTGTGCCTGCACTCGATTCGGCCTTCTGACAAGATGCATGATTTGAATTTACTGCTCAAATGGCTGCACTGCATCTTGGTCATTTAGGTCACGTACGCCCTGACTTTTCCCACTGATGGCAGCGGTTCAACATCTGCTTTGCATTTTGTTTTCCAAAGAATATATTTCTCATTAACGTGTGCTGAATTAAGATGTTCTCCAGAAAGAAATTTCTCTTTGAGTCCTTGGTGGAGAAAAGAGTTAGAGGTCGGGTGGAATTATTCACAAAACAGCTCAGGAACTTGTTTTCGCGGAGTTTCTCAGGACTGAAGGATTGCCAAGCCTCGAAATTACCAACATCGATCACAGAAATGCGACTTGCAATTTAGTGAAGTTTTTTTTTTTCCCCTTTTGATATTACCCAAATATTATTTCCCAGACGTCCCAGGTATGAAAAAAACAAAACCCATGCACGCTGCTGGCTTTCAAACCCTTTAAAGCCGTTTCCTTTATTACATCTGTATATTTATTTTAGATATTTTTATATCTGTTAGTCTCTGTGTCGGCCAAAGTGCTTTCATTAAATTCGGACCAAACAGAAAAGTAAATTTTTTTTTTTTGTTATTTGTGGGTCTTTGAGGTAAGAATGTAACCCTTGTTCAGGCATTTGGCGAGTTTCTTTCAATTACCATGATTGTATTAAGCAATTATTTGACTAAATTACCACGAAGCCTTTTGTATTGACAGAAGGCATCATTCAGTCTGAGGTTACGGCTAAACTTCCTTGATTTAACAATCCTGTGCAATTACTTAAAAAACAAACAAAAAAAAATGTCCGGAAAGCAATTGGGGTTAAGTGCATTGCTCAAGTGCACCTAACCCATAGTACTTGGAACCGGGAATCGAACCAGGGACCTTTTCCGGTATTTTTATACAGTATAGTAATGTTGTTCTCTTTTTTCTACCTGTAACGTTCAATGTTCACTTAAGAAGAAAAAAATTCTGAGATTTAGCGATAATGGTGTCTCGCTTAAAAAAACCCGGTGAAAATTAAATAATTTACCAGTTTGGGTCCTTAAAAAAAATGTGTGGGTCCAGTCCCTTGTGTAATGACCTCTACACTTACACTGACAGCTGAAAATGTCCAAAAAAATACCTTTAGGATGTGCTTCCTCTCTGAAACCCTTAGTGTAAGCAATTTTGGCCAAACCTTTACATAATGTCTATGTTTAATAAACTAAATGGATAAGGCGAGATATTGTTCTCCTTTGACTTATTTGTAAGGTTATACTAACCTTGTTTATGCTCCCCCCACCCCGCCCCTTCCCGCTACACCTGGCAGACAGTGATATGATTCATAAATCGCAAGTTCATTTAAAGACCTGTCTTCCACCTGGTGTAATTTATATGCACGGCTAACCAGCTTCATTTATTCCACATTTTAAAGTGCCATAGCGTTAGGGGCTTGACATAATCTCTACCCAGAAATCTGTCCTTGAGGGCCCTTCATTGTGCAAACATGTCTGAACTGGAGCAACTGCCTTGGCATGATGAGGCCAAACTGAATAGCCCTTTAGTTGCACTGAGTGTTGTGGATCTACAGCAGATGGCTGTCATTTGTGCACATTAAATTGCCATGAGGCATGAGCCATGCACGCTACACAGGAACATATTGAAGTAACATTTCTAACATCGGTGACAAATCTGCGTCCTCTGCTGAACATTTTCCTGTTAACCCAAATGCAATAAAACAGAACCTTGCTTTCGGGGGAAACTATCCATGGACTCAGGAGCTACATTATATACAGCAGGATGATGCTGCGCTTCAATTTTAAAAACATTCAATTAGGAATATTAATATGGACATTACCGCTCTTCCTTCCCACACAACTGGTTTATAAATCTATACACATACAGTTTGGACAACACTTCCTTCTGCTCCATCCTCTGTTTTTTCACTTACCATATAAATCAGTGGTTTTCATACTGGTCTCGGCCCGAAACCCACATTTGCTCATGGTCATTAAGCCGCAAGCTTCTTTAACAGAGTACAAACCAATTCATTTTAAAAAAACAGCCTTCAAAAATACATTTCAACATACAAATGCATGCAAAGTAACTGAAAGGGGAAAAAAAAATAATAAATAAAAATCCTTATTTTAAAAACTTCAGGTTGTATTTGCATTTCTCCACATTGCCTCTGATCATTACAAATTTAAAGAAAAGTGTACCTGGCAAATAAACGGTAGCTACCATGGCAACAAGAATGCTGCCTTGATCCCTTTAATTCATTTATTAATCTCCTACAAGCGGTCCGAGAACCGCCCAGAACGTGTCCGCTGACCCACTTTTGTCCACTGTTGGTCAGGAGCATCACAAAACAGGTTTACTTCGGTGACGCTGAGGGGGTTTTAGTGCAGCAGTGCTGCTGTAGTTTCATTTAAACACCTCAGTGAGACGGCTGGGATAGGAGTAATGCACCCACCTTATGATACCCACTCTGTGGTGCTACTATCGGGGTCCTGACCATCAGAACAGAGTACACAATATTTAATGTAGTCCTCAAACAGATGGACTACAGTCTGTAATTGTCCATCTTTACAGGAAGTGGAATGGAGCAAAAAGGAGGTGTGGACAAACTTTTGACTGGGATTGCATATGGGTGTGTGGTTTATGAATACTGGTAAGCTCTGAAGCAAAACCAATGTGTAGGTTCATACTTGTATCTTTAAATACATCTTTACAGTGTGGAACTGATAACACGGACAATGAGTGGAGCGAAAAGGAGGCGTGTCCAAACTTTTGATGGCTACTGTATAGTATAAGGGTAAAAATTAATGGTCCTATGTATACCTGTATATGTAAAGGTCTAATGCAAGAAACAGATTTCTGCAGGTCCTAATCTGTTACATATGAAAAAATCAGCCCTCATCTTCCACCTCCTGACAAGTGTACAAGCACGCAGACGAAATAAGCTTGTCACATGGAATTAACACCGCGGTGAGATAAGTCGGAGTGCAAAGACAAGGTTGTAATAAATTTGCAGCTGTGCATCAAACAGAACTCCCATTCAGGTAGAACGTGTTATCTTTATACATTTCAATTACATTTATATTACATTAGGGGGTGGTAGCTCAGTAGTTAGGGGTGTGGGACTACCAATCTGAAGGTTGAGGGTTCAAATCCCAGGTCCAATGCAGTCACCAATGTGGGCCCTTGAGCAAGGCCCTTAATCCTAATCGTTCTGGGGATTCTGTATGTAACCCTGTGTTGTGACCCAATTAAAATTGGGACACTTTTGAGTCACTTTGGATAAAAGCGTCTGTTAAATGACCAAATATACATTTAGTTATTTAGCAGACGCTTTTATCCAAAGCAACTTACAGATATCCCAACTTGGTTGGGGTCAAAACACAGGGTTGCTACAGGACCCTGGATTAGTGAGGGTTAAGGGCCTTGCTCAAGGACTCACATTGGTAACTTCAGTGGACCTTGGATTTGAACCCTCAACACTCTGCTTGATAGTCCAACACCCTAACCACTGAGCCACCACTCCCTCTCCAATGCTGACGTAAAAAATAATAATATAAATTAATTAAATGAATATATATATTGAACAGTTTCTTGAAAATATAGTTCTCTGTGGTTTCCATTAATGTAACTACAGCCCAACTCTCAAGCAGAATCTTATCTTCCTCAAAATCCTCAGTCCAGCTCATTGTCCCACTTCATGGAGCTCATGAGTTTCATTGATTTATTCATTTATTTATTTCTATATTTATTTTTTACATGACAGAAACTGGAGGTTAATTAAGAACTTCACAGTGGTGCAACACTCCCGTCTGGACTCTGATGATGTGTGGGCAGAAAGTGACAGATGTGTGGAAGTGTCTCCACAGAGCTGATGAAGCACTTTCTTTAGTCGTCTAAAGCAACTTCTGTGAGCGCTCCGTTCCGTTGTGTGTACTCAGACCTTCGGTTTATCAAGTATTAGGACTCTAGAGTTTAAGCAAAAGCTCCCTTGTGGCCCATAATGCTCAGCATGATGACTGTTTTGTGTTACCATCTCGTGCACAATCATTCCTTCTTTAGAGAGGTCTCTGCTGTTTTAGGACATTCTGGATATAAATAGCCTCTGGAGGAGCCGAGATGAATCATTCCATTTATAAGCGATAAACAAAGCCATGTTTACTCAACGGGTCCTATCCCACACCCTCCGCAGAGGATGCTCATTGCTATCTGACACCTCGCCAACAGTCTATTTTCAAGCCCTGCGCTTGCGTCGTCTACCTCGATGGGCGTGGCCATCACGAAACGAGGTTAACTGAAAACAACCGAGACTGACATCAGCAGTCAGACGTTCATTGGTGAATTGAATTATCAGCACAGGGGCGTGTCCTACGCCACTGACAGAGAGACAGACCACGAGCTGGTGGGACGGTAGACGCGGCATGTTTATGGTATATTGTAAAGCCTGGTTTGAGTAAATGTGTCGTGTCTGCTATAAAGCCTGTCTTGTAGAGGAATCCTGTCGCCGGTCCTTATTCCTCGATGCTGGACGCACCTGACAGAGGATGTCACCTGCAAGCTGCACGGGCATGTTCTCCCCAGTGTGGAGTGGGCAGGTCAAGCGGAAGTTCCAGTGCCTATCGATAGAGCAGGAAGACGGCGGGGTGCGTCGCTCATCGTGGTGGAAAACAGGAAGGTGCTGAAGTGCGAAAGTGCTGGCGACCAGATGAGCCAATGTGGACAAGAATGGCAAACGTGGCGCTAAGCTGGAGTGCTGATGTGAGGCGCGCTTGGGGAGAATGAGTTGGAGCCATGTGTATGAAGGCAGGAGGACTGATCTCCTTCCCCTTCTCCGGTGCAGCTTACACAGACAGACAGCACCCCCTGAGGTGGGAAAAGTGTGACACGGAGGTGCCGGGGGAGCAGAGGCAGAGTCGTGGATCAGCGATATCGATTAGCACACTTGATGCAACTCCACTTGATGACGTGTGTCGCTGAAGCTGTGGCATTATATGCCGCAGGGGGAAGGGACCAAGTATGAGTGGGTGGGACGGTTGACGGCACGTTTATATGCGAGTTAGACTGTGAAAGCCCAGTACGGCTTAAGTGTAATTGTATCATGTCGGCGATAAAGCCTGTCCTGTGGTGGAATCCGGTCTCCGGTCCTCATTTCTTCTACTTTCCGTTACGTTTGTCCTCCATTCCCAGTAAAACAGAAACCATCATGGACCAGCAAATTAAGTCCAGGTAGCCGCACCGCTGAAATAGCAATGCAGAGATCGTCCTGTAGGCCTGTGTCAGTGTCTTGTGTTGAATGCGGACAGTCAGCTACTGAAAGCTAATGGAGATGGAGGAGTAGAGAAGTTACATTGATCACTTGGGTTCGTTGGATGATCAACTGAAGAGTCTTCATTGTGCAAAGATGGAAGTCTTGTAACCAATGCATTGCGGGAAATTGAGAAGCTGCTACGTCTAAAAAGGCCTGACGTTCTTTGGCTTTGTACTGAATATCTAGATCCACAGATGATTGTAAACCCCTTCAAAAGTTCTTCCCCACCAACAAATCTGGCTAACCGCAAAAGCAAAGCCCTACGATTCAGGATCGTAGTATCACTAGACAGTGTTTATGATTAGATTAGGGTGTAAGTAAGAATGTAGTACTGAATCAAACCTTTCAGTGTTCTTAAAGTCCAGCTTTCTAAAAGTCCAACTTCACAATTGGCAAACTCATGGAAATCGACTTCTTTTTGCTGAGTTTTTTCATTTTCATAATCGTGGCATAAAAACGATGCCATTCACGTAACAATCTGAAAGATGATTGCTGACTGCCATGTTTTCACCTTAATTGATCATCACTAATGACAGCATGCACCTTGCCAGACTCTGGCTTGCTAATTACTAGCAATTGAGTGCTGTTGCGAGCCAAACTGTCATGCTGGCATGTGTGCGTGATTACTTAACAATGTAGTAATCAATGGTGTTTGCACTTTCAGCAGGAAATTGATTAAGTTTGGTCATAAACAAGACAGAGTCATACAAAATTTTGAAGTACTTGGTCACCATATTGCAGTCAAAGCAACTTAGAGACATCTGATTTATTGGTCAAACCGGCAAACACAAGATAAAAGCTAAGCACAAGTTCAAAGCAATTGCTGATTTGCATGATAAGAACTGTATTTAACATTAACTGTGCATGGGGTAACACTGTGGCATAGGAGTTCCAGGTTCAAATCCCAATCTTGGTTGGGTTCTCATGTTCTCCCTGCGTCTCCCACAGTCCAAAAACATGGATTCCAGGTCAATTGATGGCTTTAAAATGGTTTGCCCCTATCTTAATTAGTATGTATGCGTGTACCTTTTGATGCATTGGCACATTCTCCTCACTGTTTGCCTAGCACCCTACACGGAAGGGAAGATGGTTCACAAACACCATATTAAAAAAAATATATATATATATTAAAATGTAAATTATTAATAATCTGGTCTTCGGCAACGTAATCTAGACTGGTTAAAAAAAAGTGAACATTGGTAAGCAACGGAATATTGGCTTAGTCCTCGCTCTTTATATTAAGCTGTATTTTCATTTATGGTACATGATGTCCCACCACATTCTCACATTTCCCGCATTGATTCGAATGTAAAGCGGTCAGAGAGTGTGTTATTGCCAATGATTGGCTGGACAGAGTGCTCAGCCAATCATTAAAGACAGAATGGAATGGAATGGAACTACAGGATGCTGTAGCTGCCTGTAAAATCTTTAAAAACTATATTTTGTGACACGACAACAGTCCTAAACGTGCAGTGATGGCATCATTTTTCTGCGAGCATCACAAACTACTTCTTGTGAAGTGAGTTGTTTGGGAAAGCTGACTTCCCGTGAACAAGTCCCACGAATCACGGGCACTTACAGCGATTTGAACAATACCTGGCTTGATGCAAACCAAGAATTGGAACCATCTGAAAGCGGTGACTATTGCTGTTTAACAAATCCATGAAAATGCAAGTGCAAAGAAGAGTGCCTGTGAAGCCGCAACCTTCAACTTCCTCGTTTCGACAAGTCTGTAATTAAACGCTGAATTCTTTTCTTAAGCAGTAAATTTTAAGTCCAAAAAAATACCAATTTCACAGTGTTCTTCGTTTTCTCATGGCAGCCACTCTGGCTCTTAATCTGGGGTGGGCCCAGGGCTGTTGGGTATTTATGAGGAAAGGTGACGGGACTGAAAACTTGTGTCGGGTCAAGTGATCATACCCAAATGCTATGCCTAATTACAGCTCCGAAAATGATATGCCATTAGCTTGCCATTGTGCCCAGACATTAATTGAGGATGATACGTCTGCTGGCGCCTTAGGGTCTTCTCCTCTTTCCTCTTGAGTTATCCGTGCGTCCTGATAACCTTCTTTCCTTTTCAATTCGCCTCGCTTCACTTGGTCCTGCACTCCAACATTCATTGCTTCTCCTGTTGTTTACCAAGACCCAAGTTCAATTTAGTTTGAAGACACCAGGAGACATTCACAATGTTCTCCAGTGATCCAGTGTTGTTAGTAACTTCTATATCTGTTCTATATCTATACACACTAGTGTTTTTTCTTCCAGCACACATTTTTTTCATTCTGTCATCCACAGACACAGTTGGGAGTCTCCTCTGACAGATTATCTTGCCATCTCCTCTTAGGCTCGCTCACCTGCATAGCACCCTGTTCCATAATTCATCTGGTTTAACAGATGACTTGCGGTGCAAGCAAGTACACCATGCACAACATGAACCGCTGAAAGTGAAGCAACATGCTCTGATAAATATGCAAATGTATATGGTCGGAACGAAACGTGCTTGGTCCAGCAGTTTCCTAGCTTTGAATCATTGCTTTGACAGCTGCATCTGTGCATTCTGTCTTTTATTTCAGAAGGAATGGGAGAAAAGAGGATTCTTTTTCTAATGAGATCAAACTCGTCGCTGCTTCGACTCAGGCCTTCCCTTTCTCCCGGTTGCAGGGTGCTTTTATTTCTTTGTTTACTTCTTTTACTGATGCTGCCACTAGTCCCAATTCTGCATAAGCACTTCTTTGTGTCAGAGGGATCAAACAGGCTGGAAAGAAATAAAAACACTGCTAAGATAAGATAAATGTTTTAATGTTGGGAATGCACAATCATATGGATATGGCATCAGCGCCGGCTGATAAAGACTGCAGAATCTAGTTAGCGACCGTAAAATGTATACATTTTCCAGCAATGTGAGAATGAGAAGGAAATACATAGATTTTGCTCATGTGATGTCACACAATATGTAAAATGAGCAACAGTACCAAGCTTTACAATGGGGGAACCCATTGTAAAAATTTCCTTGGATTATTACTAGGTGGACAATTTCAGAATCAGAATCGGGCTTTACTAGCCAAGTAAAGTGCTGAGTGCAAAAAAAAAAACAAAAATGGGTGTAGAATTACTCAAAGTAGAGTTTTCTACTTGTTCTGTCCTAATAATATACAGTAACCAACGTTAGGACACACCCCCTTCTTGCTCATTTGTGCATTTTCTCCATAGATTGTAGTTTAGATCCATCCATTATCTTCCACTTACCCCTCTGTTGGGTCGGGGGGGGGGGGCAGATGGTACATCCACAACAGGGCACACACTCACACAGATACACCCCCACACACTGTATACAGGGCAATTCACTTCAAATCACAGTGAAACACACACAACACACTGGTGAAGTGAGCACACGTTCCCGCAGCGGTGGGCAGCCTTTTATACGGCGCCCGGGGAGCAATTTTGGGTTAGGTGCCTTGCTCAAGGGCACTTCAGCCGGAGTACATGGTGGAACTGGGAATCGAAATTGGAGACCTTCAGGTTCCAAGGCTGGTTCCTTAACCACAAGCCTACAACTGCCCCTAAGGAGTCCATCTGTGTTCTTGTTTTTATTCGCCCCCTGTTGGTTCTCTGGTCTCTACTGGTCAGGAGCTTCTCAGATCAGTTTTAATTTGGGTGGTGGTTTGGTTATTATCCGTTCTGCAGTGACACTGATGCGCTGAGGGGGTTTCATTTAAACACCTCAGTGACCCTGCTGGGATAGGAATAATGCACCCACCAAATAATACCTGCTCTGTGGGGCTACTTTTGGGGTCCTGACCATTAGAACAGAGTAAAAGGCAGGTGTGGTATGTCATTATAGAATTACAAAGTCCATCTTTACTGTAAGTCTTGTATAATGTATATCAGCTATTCTGGAATTATTTTAATTTCATAATTATGGTAATTCATCGTTTAATAATACATTTACACCCATGGCAGGTTAGTATCTCCATTTGACCTCATTAGCACGTCTATGGGACACAAGGAGGTCATTCCAAAGAACATGCAAACATTTAACTCTACCTGCTGGTAAACCAACTCCATGGATCTTTGAGATTTTAGGTGACAGCACGGTGCTACTGTGCCACCCACCTGCAGATTGTACACTATAAATTGTTCCCTGTTGTGAATACTGTTTGTGGACCACCTGACCTGAAATCCTGTGTCAGTAATTCACCTTTGCGTCTCGCCCAAGCTCTCTCTCTCTGACACTAACCAGGATCTATAAACTCTGTAATAAAATTATACATATTAAACAATTCCAGACCAGCAGTTTGCCAGACACTAACATAACTGTGAGTACCTTTTCTGATTTGTTAGCTACACTAAGCTAATAGCTACAGGCCAAAAGTATATTAAGCACTTTATCTGACAATCCTGTCTTAACAGATTCAGGCAGGGAGGGAGAAGTCACTTAGATTTGTCTTCTATCTAACGCTGAGAAAAATGGACATGCCCGGTCAGGATCTTGGACTTCGGCTGCGGTCCTTCATATGCGCTTTATTCCTGAGTGATATATGGTTTATTCACAACTCATAGCAAAGTTAATATAGAATCTCACACACACACACACACACACACACACACACACACACACACACACACACACACACACACACACACACACACA
>JAOUQT010268756.1:0-17019 GCA_025769995.1 Xyliphius kryptos | reverse complement strand
CACACACACACACACACACACACACACACACACACACACACACACACACACACACACACACACACTATAGAGAAGTCTTCTCCTCAACAGTAAATAAATGGAAATAAAGGAAGTGAGACAGGGTACCGAGCGTGAGTGGAGGAGGCGTCGGCTCCAGAACGTACTCCTGCTCGCCTCCTCGTGCTCTGTCTAAGGGGGCGTGTTTTGCCCGGGGGCGTGGCTCTCGAGGATGCGAGTGGCGCTGATGGTCTGGTTCACGGCGGGTCATGTGATCCTGTAGCGCAGCAGCCATGACGGCCAGCTTCCTTCCATCGGTCCCTCTGGAGCTCCGCCCCTGTGGGTCAGACACGAAGAGGTGAGCGATGGGACAAGAGAGACACGGGGTTCAGAGTTACTGTACCTGTTTACCCCTCACTGACAGACAGACAGACACAAAGATGGAGAGGACACGAAGCTGAAGAGTCAGACAGACACGAAGATGGAAGGGCAGACAGACAGACAGACAGACAGAGAGATGGAGGAGCAGACAGACAAACACAGAGACAGAGAGGACATGAAGATGAACAGAAAGACAGACAGACATGTAGATAGAGAGACATGCAGTCAGACAGACAGATGGGATCAAACTGAATACACAGACAAAGATTGAAAAGACACAACTATGAGAAGACAGACAGACAGACACAGAGATAAACAGAGGATTAAAGAGACAGACAGCTGGGTAAAGAACAAAAAATGTCAGAAAAGCAGGCAGAATATAGAGACAAACAGGATCAGACAGACAGGTTCAGAATTCTGGATATTTCTACATTGAGAGCGTCATGTCACCTGTACGGAACACTGTGACTTCGTGTACAACATGCTGTCTGAACATAAACACGTCAGCGAACGGTTTCCCGACTGTAACTCAGTAAAACATGAACTTTTCCGCCGTTAAAACTGATATATTAAACGTCCTTAGCGACAGACAGAACACCGACAGACAGGTTTCAAACGGAGTGCTAATTAACGTTAGCTAGCGTTAGCTCCCACGCGCGCGCTGATTGAGCGTTCATTAGTGACCGGGCGGCTGTTACAGTCGCGCGGACACTTTGTGAAGCTACTTTATAACGAACCAAACAAACGCAAAATACTAACATTCCGCAGCCCCGACACTGAAAACGCGCTGTTTACCTTCCGCATGCTCACGAGGCAGCTGCAGTCACCATGGTTACCTCGCTTACGACGGTTTGTCTCTGCGCATGCGTGCTGAGGTTTAGCTAAACAAGCCCGCTAGCATCGTTAACACTAATTTACATTAATTTATAGACGTATAAGTTACATAAACACTGACATATCATGAAACTGTATGACTTACTCAACAACCCGACACTCATTTATGAAGTATTTACTTTTAATACATTAAAAATGGTCAAAATGATTTATTCATTTAAATTAAACGTATTTTTAATACGTTCCTTTCATGTTCAACATTTTCTTATCTTTTTCCTGTATCTATACCTATGAACGCCAAAGCGCTCGCTAAATTAGCACAAATTCTCTCAATGCCCGGGTACCAAAGGCTGAAATTTGGCAATTTCTTCCCACCTTCGTACGTTTAACCATTCATTCGATATCGCCACCAAATGCAAGACCTCGCCAAGGTCACATCATGGTCTTTCCGAGAACCTACAAGGCAAAAACTGCAACGTGATTCTTGGGTTCACAGGTTCTCACATTCCTACATTTGATTGTTCGTTCGCCATCGCCATCGAACGCAACACCTCACATGGATCGGGCTCTTGGCGAGTACCTACAAAGCTGAAAATTGGGTCTATGGTTCCTCAACGTGTTCTTAGAAAACCTACCGATAAACGTGTAAGAAAGCAAGCGCGTGGACGCGCACTATATTCATTCCACATGTTCTCGCAAATCATCACTCTTTAATAATATGTTAATTTGAAATATATAAACTCCAAAGTCATCACTCATTCAAAAGCTTTCACGCCGTTATCAAGCTCTCCACCATACCACGGCACGGCTACAGCGCTAGTACATGTATAAACGAAATAACGGACAGTACGTAAACACCTGATTAAAAATCCAAACACTCAAAACATCTACACTACAAAAGTGTGAGAACACTGAGCGTCCCTGGACCTTAAAAAGATTACATGTCCATCCATCCATTATCTTCCACTTATTCCTCTACTTGGGTCGCGGAGGGGTTTTCCATACCCATTTGGGGGAGAACATCTTGGGCGCTGGGCAGATACACCCAGGACAGGGTGCCAATCAAGTCACACAAACACACAGACTATAGAGGCAACTTAGAGCATTCAATTTACCTGGATTTGGACATGGGGAGGACATGGAAACTCCACCTAGATTGGGATCTGAACTGGGAATCCCCAGAGCTGAGAGGAGAACGTGCTAACCACTAAGATCTGTACCTAATTTTGGACCAAACACATCTTTTAATGGCCTGACCACTTTAAGAGGATGAGTCTTCCACTGAGCATTGCACCTCACAATGATACTTCCTTTATACCCAACACTTGGTTGTTGAATCAAGCCTCCTGAAATCAGGCGCGGTTAGGAGTTAAATTTAACCTTCAGGGTCTCAGGTTCTCCATTATGATTGGTTTATGCTACAGATTACGAAGATCTGTTCGCAAGGGGTGTGTCAGTGATAATACCAGTGTGCCAAAAAAATGTTCCCCCCCAATGAAATCCTGAACGAGACCTAAAGATGAGAATTTATTAACGATGCCATTTTCCCACAGGCCTGTCCCGCCACAGACCGGTCTCGCCACCTCTCCACCCATCTCTCTGAGCTGCAGGTTTGTGTTTTTAAGTGACTCACTGAATCCTTGAGTTGAAAAACCAAAGCGCAGGCGGGGAGATTGCTTTCTTCCACCTGTCATCAGAATGGATTTGGGTGCGCGGCTTTCGTTTTCAACACGGCCGCCATTTGTCTTCGCCGTGTCTACAAACACGGCCTTAAAGAGCTTTCTGTTTGGCTTTGTGAGCCCCCTCTACCTGGGTTTGAAAAGAGCTAGAATTTGGCCTGTCGTGCAAACAGCTCGGGGTTTGAGAGGCGCAGGAGAAAGGAGCTGCAGCGGGTTTGAATAGGGCGCCTGCGCTGAACTCCTCTGCAAACTTCTACGCCTGAAAAGGGCCCAGTAATCCAGCCATTTATCTCTGTTCAAAGCTGGCAGGTAAAGAGAAAATAAAGCGGCCCGTTCGGATGCCATCGACTCAGATATGAGACACGATGAATGAGCGCTCGCTGTTTACTCAGTCAGTAAAGTGACAATAAAAAGAAAGGGCTTATTTAGGAAGAAGCCGGTACAACGGCACACAGGAAGACAGGACGAACAAAGTCCAAATGAAGAACAAACAAAAAACAAAACACAACAGGTAGAACATGACTCAAGGATGTGAAGGAAGAGACATTGAAAATGTTAAAATAACAGTGATTTTACAAAAGTTATTATACAAACAGCAGCATCATTAACGGCTTAAGTATGAAACTGGTGGAGGACAAGTTCAGATTAACACACACTTTTGTATTGCTGTATTTTTAAGGTCCTGCTATGAATTTCTTATTTACTGCAGTTCCAAAAGGCCAACGCAAACCTTAAAACCATTTTTATTCTTTGATTATATACATCAATTGGCCAAGAATGTATACCTATCTACTGTATGTGGATGGCAACGTTCACGGCATAAATACGGTATATATCTATAGTACAATTGTTTTGGAATGAGTGATGGCTTTGGGGTTTATATTTTTAAAATGACTTATTATTATAAAGTGAGGTTGGTGGCGATTAAAAATCTGGAATAAAAAATGTGGAATAAATTTGTATTGGTACAATGCCTCGTCAATGCCACTGAATTTGTAGGACATACAAGAGAATATGAACATCGTTTATCTCTCTGCATAGGCAAAAAGAGAGGGGGCGCTGCAACTGGTCGCGTCGCCAACTTGTAGTAAGGGAAAAAAGCAGGACAAGGAATAAAGAAGAGTTTGATTACGGTGTCCACGTGTTTGCTTTCTTATGTGAATTTAGCAGTAGGTGTTGCGTTCCATCGCGATAGCGAACAAACAATCGAACAAAGGAAAGCGAGAACCCGATTTTTCAAGAACATGGCAGGTAATCAGAATGCCAAGTTTCAGCTCTGTAGGCACTTGGGAAGACCCCAACGTGACCCTGGAGTGGTCTTGATGGCACCGCGTTTTAGCCTAATAGGTACTCGACAAGACCCCAATCCATCCAAGGTGTTGCGTTGGATAGCGATAGCGAACAAACAATCGAACGTTGGAAAGCGAGAACTTGTTTCTACAAGAACATGGTAGGTAATCAAAATGCCAAGTTTCAGCCCTGTAGGTCCTTGGGAAGACCTCAACGTGAACCTGGAGTGGTCTTGATAGCACCACGTTTTAGCCCAATAGGTACTCAGCTCTGTAGGTACTTGGGAAGACCCTGGAGTGGTCTTGATGGCGCAAAGTTTCAACTTTGAAGCTACTCGCCAAGACCCCAATCCACACGTAGACTCCGCCCACATCTCCCCATTTCACCTCCCTACAAGTGATATTCTGTAGTAGTTTTGACCCACAACACATTTCAAAATAATCCGGAACCTTGTTCTTTTGTGCCGCTCGCACATGAACAATTGATTCAAACCTTTGCTGCAGAAAGCCAACGGCGTCGTAGCGATAATCGCCAGAACGGCTACACGAGGGTCCACTGGTGCGGAGAAACCGGATAATGAGCATTCTTTACTTTGCTTTACGAGCTCGCGCCTAATGCGACATTAAACATCTGATTTATAACGGGCAGTTCCTAGATTTGTCAGCTGAGGCGGAGATGGCGCGCCATATTCCTCCCAATATTGAGATGCAAACAACAGTTGGCATTGCTCTTTATTTCATCTGCTTAAGTGCTGCATTACGTCAGGCTTTGGGTTCAGATCAAAACCCGCGTCCAGAAAATCCACTTACACAAAGAGATATACATCCCTCTCCAAAAGTATACAATCAGGAGCATGAAATCGAATAAATGACCCATGGGAACTTTATAAATGTCCATTGATGTCACAGAACATTGTTATTGGCTGTACAGTGACAATGGATGCAGTATATATACAGTATATATTTACAGTAATGGTGGAATACCCGAGCTGGAGAACCTGATGACAACGTAAAAGATGAAAGGCAATTGTTTTTGAATGAGTGATGGCTTTGGGGTTTTTATATTTATATTGCTTTCTTACGTAAATTTATCTGTAGGTTTTCCAAGGACGCCATAAGGAACGACGGGGCCAAGTTTTAGCGATGTAGGTTCTCGCCAAGCCCCAATCCATTCGAGGTGTTGCGTTCGATTGTGATAGCAAACGAACAATCAAACGTAGGAAAGCGAGAGCCCCTGGTAGAAAATCCCTCCACTCTACCCGCGCGCCAATCGCTATAGAGATGACACACTCCAGGTGCCCTGTGTCATTCCCTCCACTCTACCCGCGTGCCAATCGTTATAGAGATGACACACTCCAAGCGCGCTGCGTCATCCCCTCCACTCTACCCGCGCGCCAATCGCTATAGAGATGACACACTCCAAGCGCCCTGCGTCATCCCCTCCACTCTACCCGCGCGCCAATCGTTATAAAGATGACACACTCCAAGCGCGCTGCGTCATACCCTCCACTCTACCCGCGCGCCAATCGCTATAGAGATGACACACTCTAAGCGGCCTGTGTCATCCCCTCCACTCTACCCGCACGCCATAGATGACACCGGATGTATAGACAGAGTGAAATGATGGATAGGTGGGCAGATGGATGGATGCTTGACGTCATTGATGAACGTATTTGTGGACTGATGGCGTAAAAGATGGCGTGATGAGTGCATGAATGTATTTATTTATGTTGTGTGTGTGTACAGTATATGGCTGCGTGAGTGATGCATATGAAAAGTGAAGATGGCTGAACGATGGATGTGTTGCTTAAATGCGGACAGATTGTGAAGTGCACAATGAATGATGGACAGACAGACCTGTGATGGTTCTGTACGGTTCCTGTGCCTCTATAAGGCGGATTCGCTCATTGTCCCTGTAATGGACCATAATTGAGCAGAATCCATCGCTGGAGCTGAAAATAGTTCCTAAATGACCATAAATTGTAGCTCCGGCAGGTTTAACAGTAACGTCCTGCTGAGCGGGCCGTCTCTCCCGCGCGTTCCTTTCATATATACACCTGATTAAAATTATACCTTCTGACGCACTCAGCCTGTTCCACGTGCCGCACGACGGCATGCTCTCAGCTCCATCCCAAACCCAAAGTGTTGGGTTTGGGACTCCCACTCCTGGGAGAGTGTTTTAAAAAATGATTTATGGTTTTTATCTGACGGATGAAATTGATTGGGAGTTAACTGATTGATCGGAACGTTATTAAAACCATATTTCCATATTTTAATCATCCTCTACGCAGCGTCCTGCATCACTGATGGAGGGTAAGAGGATGAACCGCAGCGACAGACGACCAACGCTCTCTGATTCCACCTCCACATGGTGGCACAATAAGGTGGAGGTGTGTAACAGTGAACGGTGAGTGGATACAGGGTTTAAACGAAGCACAGCACACACCAACACACCTGCACCACCATGTCAGAGTCACTGCAGTACTGAGAATCATCCACCACCCTAATGATACCTGCTCTGTCCATGGTCCTGATCATCAGAGAACAGAATATTAGTCAAAATGAGAACCCAGCCTTCGGACATCCTTCCATCCATCCATCATCTTCTGCTTGTCCGGGGTTCGGGTCGCGGTGGCAGCAACCTAAGCAGAGAGGCCCAGACCTCCCTCTCCCCAGCCACCTCCACCAGCTCAATTGGCGGGATTCCAAAGCGTTCCCAGCCCCGCTGGAAGATATAATCTTTTCAGCATGTCCTGGGTCTTCCCCGAGGTCTCCTCCCAGGTGGACTTGCCTGGAACACCTCCCTGGGAAGGCGCTCAGGAGGCATCCTTACCAGATGCCCAAACCTCCTCAACTGGCCCCTTTCGACGCGCAGGAGTAGCGGCTGTACTCCGAGACCGTCCCGGATGACCAAGCTTTTCTCTAAGGGAGAGCCCAGACACCCTTTTCGGCCGTTTGTACTCGCGATCCCATTCTTTAGGTCATAACCCAAAGCTCATGACCATTGGTGAGGGTAGGAACGTAGACCTACTGGTAAATCGAGAGCTTCGCTTTGTGGCTTAGCGCCTTCTTCACTACGACAGACCGGTCGTAGTGTCCAGAGTCCACATCACTGCTGACCCTGCGCCGATCATCCTGTCGATCTCCCGCTCCATCTCACCATCACTCGTGAACAAGACCCCGAGATACTTACACTCCTCCACTTGAGGCAGGAGCTCGTTCCTGATCCAGAGAGGACACGCCACTCTTTTCTGGCAGAGAACCATGGCCTCAGATTTTGGTGGTTAACCAGTCGTCGGTGCACTTTTACCCCAAAGGGCAGAACGTCTCCAGCGCCGAGCCCCCTGGATAAAGCGCAGTTCGTGTTGACTAACCGTTCAGGCGGGGGATCAGTCATCACAGCGCTGACACTTCAAAGCGCGTCTTCATGTTGCGAATTCAGACAGCGACGACAGCTAAACTAGCGCCGCGTGTTTACTTGTTGTTCACCGCGCTGGAGCTTTCTGGCTCTCTCGCGCCTTGGCTTTGTCATCTCACTCCTTCCCATGAGCTCAGGACCTTCTGATGGGGCAGATTTAGGGTTATGATGCAATGTTCCTCCACCCAACGATGGAGGTTAGTCATCCCCTCAAATCCTTCCTGTAAATACACTCACCCCACCCCCCTCTTCTGATTAAACAGTGTCAGTGCCCTCCAGCTACATTTACAATCAGGATCTAGCAGTTAACACTTCCACCTCATGGTCAGAAGGTCCCAGAACATGCCTACTGCTCACCCCAACCTTAATCCTACATCTACTGGGTTGTGGTCAGGATTAAGAGTTGGCGTTCCATTACGGGACGGGGTGGCGGGGGGTTTGAGTGGGTATCCCACTATTTCTCCGATTCTGGAGGATTATGTTTTTAGTAATGTGTCTCGTGAAGCAGGATTAGAAGAAGGAGCAACCTTCTCCTGACCCTGAGATAAAGGAGCTGCTCACGTTGACATTGTTTAGCGATGTCCCACTCCACATCTCTTATCTGCCTCGCTCCCGCAGCTGAGTGATGAAGTGGAGGAGCAGGTCATGTGACCGCTCCCACGGTGAAGGTCTGCTACCTGAACACACACTGTGGACCGTAAGGTTGAGGCTTAAAGTGGGCACTCAATGGAACGACGGCAGGGAAAGGATAGGTCACCGGTCCGTGTCTCCAGATTGGAAAAGGAAAATGACAGAGGAGGAACATGCAAACTTCCCACAAAACATACAATCAGGCCCGTGACCTCGTTGCCCCATCCCGTCGCCCCAAACATTAAACGAGGGGTTTACCGCGGTCCTTACCCACATGAGAGGAGCTCTTGATCGCGGCAGGCAGGGGTGAAATGAGGAGCTGTAGATAGGAGGCAGTAATGTTTTATGTTCCTCCTTTACGCGGGGACATTCCCAGTTCTCAGTTCTGTGCAGATGTCCTCCACCGTTCCTTTTCTGGCTTCCAGAACCTGCTTTGACATCAAAAGGGAAGTGCGAGGCGAAGATGAAACACGGCAGACGAGACTCAGACACATCAAACTCTGTCGTTCTCTTTAAAGCCTAATTATAGCTGTTAGCGCGATGAGAGGTCTATCACACGCGGCCCGCGATTAATAAACAAACCATCAAGGGGCCAACAAGTTCCTGCTCATCACCTCCACTTACGCAGGAGAACAAATCAAAGTATAGGTCTTTCTCATTCTCTCTCTCTCTTTCCATTCTCTCCCATGCCCTCCCTCTCTCAGTATCCCTCCTATTCTCTCTCTTTTATTCCCATTCGATGTCTCTCGTTTTTGAGAGTCTTATATCAACTTTCTTATTCTCTTCCTCTTTTAGTCTCTCTCTCTCTCTCTCTCTCTCTCATCACTTACCATTTTCTTTCTCTACCATTCAACTTCAATTTAAAAGCTTTATTGGCATGACAAACGTTACATCAGACCGAACAAAAAACATAAATAATAATAATAATAAAACAAAAACTCTTATTCTTTTTCTCTCTTGCACCTTTTTAATTCTATACCTCTCTCTCTCTATTTTGTTTCTTTTTTTTGGTCTCTCTCTCTCTCTTTCATGGTCATGTCATTCTCTTTCTTTTCCCCCGTGTATTTTTAAACTCGTACATTTGCTTCCTCTTTTAGTCTCCCTCTCTTTTTTTCTTATCTCACCCCATTTTATTTCTCTACCATTCTCTCTTGGTCCCTCATTCTTTTCCTTTTTCTGTCTCTCGCCCACCCTGATTCTTTCTTTTATTCTATACCTCTCGTCATTTCCTCCCCCGCGCCCTCATATTCTCTCTCTTTTAATCTTGTTCTCTATATCTCTTTGTCTTTCTTTAATTTTTAAGAGTCTTACATTAACTTTCTTTCTCGTTCTCGTCCTCTTGCTCTTTCTTATCCCTTTTCATTTTCTTTCTCTACTATTCTCTCTCTTTTATACTTTTTTTTCACGGTCTCTCACCCTTTTCTCCCTTTTCTCTCTTATTCCAGATGCTCTTCCCTCGCTCCCTATCCCACTCTCTCTCTTATTCTCTCCCTTTTCCAGTCTTCTGCTCGCTCTCCCTTCTCTCTGTCATTCTCATTTTTTTATTCCCCTCTCTTTTTTTTTCTTATCCCACCCCATTTTCTTTCTCTATCATTCTCTCTCTCATTCTTTTCTTTTTTGTTAAGTCTCTCCCCCGTTTTTATTCTTTCCCTCTTATTCTATACCTCTCTCTTTCCTTTTCACATGATAAATAAATGATTTGTGAAAGTCAAAGTCTCTCTCAGTCCTTGCCTCTCTCTTGCTCTCTCCTATTCTCCATCTCTCTAATTTTCTTCTCTTTTAGTTTCTCTCGTTCCACGTGGCATGAGCATGTACATTTACCACCACCGCCACCTCCTCCTTTAAGCTCTCTCGCCTGATTGATTGACAGATGCTGAACATGCGCCTCCCTCACTCACTCTTTCATCTTTCAGCATCCCAGCGGTTCCTCTGCAGAAGGTCGTGTGGAAGAAACATTACCTTCAGTAAACACGGGTCAGACGTGGACCCACGGATGAGGTCATGGTCAAATTCCTGCTTTGAAGCACCTCGTTCGCACCTCAGGTTCAGCCTCTGAATGCTGACAGTCCGTCAGAAACGTGAGAAGATAGGCGCGCACGTCAGTTCAAGTGTGTTACAGAAATAAATTCCCCCAAAATCCCTTTTATTTACCAAATAGGATAACGTTCGGGCCATTGATGATCTTCAGCATGTTCTTCCAACTTCTACAACGTTCCAAAAACACACCTGTAGATGGATTTAACATAAAAAACAATCAAAGTGTCAATCCAAGTTTTCATTTACACTCAGCGACATTAGCTTAAGGGTTTTTGAGGTGAAGACTGATGGATTCTTTTTTTAAAAGCTTGTTAAACTCTGATTTTCAGAAGTGGTTCCCCTCTGGGAAGAGCATCACTGATGGATTACGGAATCATGAGAAGGTCTGACTCCACGTTCATGTCAGCATGTTCGCCCTGAGGGCTTTTGGATGGAGGGAAGTTCTGTGGCTGATGCTAATCTCGTTCCCATCAGGAGAGTTTAGTCAAAACTGCCCAGCAGAGGCGCTAGACTTAATCTGAACTTCAGAGTGCAGGACTAAAATTGGGTCTTTCAAGCAGGTCTCTGAAAGGCATCTCAATGGCGTCTCTGCAGAGGTCCCGCCCAAATCTAACAAGCAGTTTTCTCGACGCATCTCTGAGTTTGTGCATGTTTAAAATTTTAGAGCACACTTCCGATGAGACACAATTATGGCAGGGGGCGTGGCCATGTGCCGGTTGGTGATTGGTGTTCAGGGTGCGAAATTCCAGAATATTGCGCATTTTTGAGCATTCACAACCCGAATGACTGGACTATGAATCGCTAAGGCGCGGCTAGCTTGACCGCGGTAATAAGCGCAGTTAACCGTGGCACACGCCTGACCCCCCCGCGTCCTTCGTTTATTAAACCTGTTGAGTGTTCCACAGCAATCTACCAACATGCACCGTTGTACAATCGACGTTTAGGGCACGCCTGCTTTATCAGTCAAACATTTGGACACGCCTCCTTTTTGCTCCTTCTGTCCATGTGATCAGATGCACTTACTGGACTTCAGAATCCGAATACTTTATTGATCCCCGGTGGAAAAAATTATATACAAAAAAAAAATATATATATATATATCTTTATCTATAAATGTTTTTTGTATTGCACGTATTAAAACTACAGGGTGGGCCATAAATCATAAATATGGATACACCCTGATGAAATGGAAGTGGTTGCTGAGATCACATTACCGTTTGGGGCATATTCGTACATGGGAGGTGGAAGACATTTGAGATCGGGTGACTCACATGGCGGCCATCTGCAAAGCCGCCATTTTGAATCCAACTTTACTTTTTTCAGTGGGAAGGGGGTCATGTGACACATCAAACAAACAGAGAATTGCACAAGAAAACATCTGGTGAGCTCATTTTTAACGTAGCTTTATTCATTATGGAGATATTGACACGTCTGTGATATGGGGCAACGACAGTAACCCACTAAAGGATGTTCTCAAAGTGCTGCGCATTGTGTTGAATTGTCAACGCGATTCTCTTCTCCTACTCTTGACACACCGACAGAAGAAATGCCACCACAAGCCTCCTGTATCCGTTGTTTCAGGTCCCCCACATCCTGGCTCATCATGGAGTTTACCATAGTCTTCTACCTCTGGGACATTTTTAAGGCTAGGGTGTACTCCGTGAAGATCCAGGATGTGGGGGACCTTTTTGAGCACATCCTTGAGTGGGTTACCGTCGTTGCTCCATGTCACACACGTGTCAATAACTTCATAATGAACTAAGTTACATTAAAAATGAGCACACTATTGCTTTTTCTGTGCAATTCTTTATGTGTTCAATGGGTCACATGACCCCCTTCCCACAAAAAAAAATTAAGTTGAATTCAAAATGGCCGCCCCTGGCCTCAAATATAAATATATAAATGCTTTGGCACGTGTATATATATATTTAAAGTGTAGTCTATCTGTTTGTACGTACTGTGTACTCTGTTCTGATGGTCAGAACCCCAATAGTACCCCCACAGAGCAGGTATTATTTGGTGGGTGCATTAGTCCTATCCCAGCAGTGTCACTGAGGGGTTTAAATGAAGCACTAACCCCCCCCCCAGCTCATCAGTGTCACTGCAAAACTGACAAACAAACAGGGGACGAACAAAAACAAGAACACATATGGACTACAGTCTGTAATTGTAAAACTACAACATCCATCTATACGGTAAGGGGAGGAAATGGACAATGGAGCAAGAAGGGGGCGTGTCCACACTTCAGACTGGTACTGTATACAGTGGGTGGGGGCGGGGAGAAGCCATTCATTATGGCCGTACAGGTTTAATGATCTACCTGGCTGCTAATAGACACACAGGGCACCTGACTGAAGTAAACAACATGACAAATGGCGCCGTTAAAACACTTCAGTGTTTACTTTACACGATCGGAGTGATTAATAGACGACTAATGGCTTCTGGCTTCTCCTCAAATACCTTTATACACCGAACGTTATTCAACAAGCTTAACCAAATAGCTTTAGGCAGCTACATCTCCAAAGGTCGGCAAAGTTATACAGAGTTAATTGTGTGACTTTACGATCACTTCAGGATCAACTAACCACAGCTTAATGATTTAATAAAGTTCAGCTGCAGAACGATCTGCACGTTTGGTAAAGATGAGTAAATAGATAATACAACGGGACACAAAGGCATGTTACAAAATGATATACGGCGCTTTCATCTTTAGGGAAAGACCCACCCCGCGTACACAAAGCACAGTTTATAAAGACATGGTTGGATGAGTTTGGTGGTGGAGGACATCATTATGCCGTACAGACCCCAAACCTCAACCCCGCCGAACAGGCAGACACAGGTGTGATGCTCAGGTGTCCTCAGAGTTTTGGTCATATTGTTTATTTATAGAAAAATAAATTCAGGGAAAAAATGAAAATGATCAGCTGATCTGATTTTACATAATTTTTTTTAATTATTAATATGGATTTATTATATTTTGGTAAATTATCTGGATTTATATTTAGGATTTATTATTTTAATAATCCCGATTTAAAAAAAAAATGTTGGTCAATAATCAGAATTTCTATTTTATGTCAATTAATAATCTGGATTTTTTTTGACGTTGGTTAATAATCAGATTATTTTTGTTGGATGATAATCTGATTGATTTTAAAATCTGTTAATTATCAGGATTTTTTACTTCATGTGGGTTGATGTTTATTTAGGCAAATAATCTGGATTTATATTTGTGTTGGGCAAAAATCTGGATTATTTTATAAAAAATTGTCAATTATTAAGACTCATAGGAGTTTTTGTCAATCAATAACCAGGAATTTCAGAATTTATTTTTGTTTTTGGATGATAATCAGGATTTATTTTTAATTTAATTATCAGGACTCATATTTTATGTTAATAATCCTGATTTATATGTATGTATGTCCATAATCTGGATTAATATTTAGGGTCTGTTTCTTATATTTTAATAATCCAGATTTTTTAAAATGTTGGTCAATAATCAGAATTTCTATTTTAAATCAGTTGATAATCTGAATTTATTTTCACGTTGGTCAATAATAAGATTTTTTTTGTTGGGTGATAATCTGATTTATTTTAAAATTTAAGATTTTTAACTTCATGTGGGTTAATAATCGAGACATATGTTTATTTAGGATAATAATTTGGATTTATATTTGTGTTGGTCAATAATCTGGATTATTTTGGAAAAAAAGACTTTGTGTCACCTAATAACCTGGAATTTCTGAATTTTGTTTTTATTTTGTCGATTATTAGGACTGATATTTTATGTTAATAATCCTGATTTATATTTATTTATGTGAATAATCTGGATTTATATTTGGTTTGGGCCAAAATCTGGATTATCACACATATCTAATGTGTTTGTCATTCAGTCTCGGCGTCTTAATCCATATGATGGGATGAAGGGCATGTCACCCCAAATACCCAGCCCTCAACTGCCCCCCCCATCCCTCATTGTAATTGTAATGGCCCGGGACGATCAAGCCCCTCTTAACGCCTCTCTCTCTCCTTTTCCTCCAGCTCTCTGTCTCTCTGTCTCAGTGAAGGACAGCTGTCCCTTCGCTCGAGTGTTTATCCAGCGGTAATGAGGGAAAGCTGTGTGTGTTCTTATTGTCCTCCAGCACTGCGTTCGGACCTTTCTTCTGACCAGAATGGGATAAAAGCAGTGTGTGTGTGTGTGAGTGTGTGTGTGTGTGTGTGTGTTTGAGCATCTGTCCTGTATTAAAGCTCATCTCCGGCCTCTTTAAACACAACAGAGTGAAGTGTCCGTGTTAATGAGCATGAAAACTAAAGAGGCTTTAAAAACCAAAAATAACTCTAAAAATGTAAAAGATTAATTCAATTACATCCATGGACTGTCTTCATTTGGAGGCTTTTTTCTTTTAAAAATTATATTATTATCATTATTATTATAATTGCACAAATATAATTATGCACATCTCAGTTAAATACTTAGTTCTGATTGGTCCAATACGGAAGTGGTCGTCGCCATGCATGACAGACTATGCTTTTGTTTCATGACAACAAGGCTATTTTTATTTCAATAAAATCTTTTCTAAGTCATTTATTTCTTTTTTAATGAATAAACCACTTCGGCCGTAGAGTTTAGACGAATATTCTGATAGGTTGCTTAGGGCATTTATTGGTTGCTATGCACAACAGACTGTTGCTATGCCGACTACATCGTCTTTATACTATAGTGGACGCAAAAAGGTCATTTTCATAGACATTTCTTTGTGTTTTTAATAATGTAATAAGTGTGATACTTATGACCTGCAAACTTGTGATCCGTTAGTTATTGTACAATAAATGTATTTTTTGGATTTAGATCTTTACATCAGGGAGATAAGCAAGTTGTAGACCTGAAAGCTTGGACAATTACAGAATACATCCGTTGCTATGCACAGCGGACTGTTGCTACGGGGTTTACACAAGGTCAACGTTCAGTTGAATTAAATCCCTTCAACGCAGAACGTTGTGTCAGATCATTTATTTCTTCAATTGTGTAATCGTACGGTATTACAGTTGTTAGGACGCATTTCACAGAATTCTCTAATTGGATTGGTTGGATACGGCATTCAGACGTTGATATGCTCAACAGACAGAGGCGATGGAAACTCCTCATCTGCTACGTTATTCCAAAATCAACAAAGTCATATTTAATTACATAAAATTTGCTTTTATCTTCTATACTGGGGTCGTGAGGTCAGGCTTCTGCCCATTCGGGGAGAACGTTTCGGGGGCTGGGCAGAAGGGCGCCAATCTATCACACACTCACTCACTCACACACTACACAGGGCAATTTAGAGCATTCAATTTACCTGAAATCCATGTTTTTGGACTGTGGGAGGAAACCGGAGAACCCAGAGGAAACCCATGTGCACACGGGGAGGACATGGAAACTCCACCCAGATCAGGATTCGTACCTGGATCCCCAGTGCGGAAGTGCTGGCCGCTGCACCACCATGCTGCCCCAAACTCAGTTTTAAGGGTCATATTCATTCATTTATAATCTTTGACCCCCAATTTCTTTATTGGGGTCATGGGGGGGTTCTCCCATGCCCATCCAAGGGAGAACGTCTTGGGCGCTGGGCAAATACTTGCAGGAAAGTGTGCCAATCTATCGCTGGGCACACATTTACTCACTCACACACACAGACTATAGGGCAATTTAGAGAAGTCAATTTACCTTGAATCCATGTTTTAGGACTGTGGGAGCAAACCGTAGAACCTGGAGGAAACCCATGCAGACATGGGGAGGACATGGAAACTCCACCCAGATTGGGATTCTAACGGGAATCCCCAGCGCTGAGAGGAGAACGTGCTAACCGCTAAGCCTCCGTGCCGTCCCAAGAGTCAAATCATCCATCCATTATCTTCTGCTTATTCCTCTACGAGGGTCACTACAGGGTTCCCCATGCCCATCCAGGGGAGAACATCTCGGGCGCCGGGGAGACCCAGGACAGGGCACCAATCCATCGCCACACACACACACACACAAACACAATACACAGGGCAATCAAGAGCACTCAGTTTACATTGAATCCATGATTTTGGACTGTGGGTGAAATTCCACGCGGACACAGGGAGGACATGGAAACTGAGTATTAATTCATAAATAAACCGGTTCAGGCTAATTAGGATTTGTAGCGTTTACACCGGGTTAACGTGAAAGTGTGAACGCATGCGGTATGTTAAGAGTTTAATGAAAATGTGAGGAGTGTGTATACGGTGTGTATACGGTTTTGTGGTGTTTATTTTGTTGTTTGTGGTGTCGGGCGTACGGCGTGTCTGGCCGCAGTGTAAATAAATGATCGAACCCTGATATTACAGCCTATTGCTAATGAGAGACGCTGCGAGAGCAACAATAGTCATTTTACCATAAACCTGTCAACGCAACGGTAATCTCTAGATTTATTAAACACCTACTACAACCAGACTGGACTTGTCTCTCTCTCGCGCGCTCTCTCTCCCGCGCTCGCTCACCCTCTCCGTCTCCTGTTCATGGTCCTCACAAGTTACTAAAAATCCCTTCGCATCATATGAATTGCTTTGCACTCGCGTCTTCCGATTCGACCTCGTTTGTTTTCTTCGTCCTCCGTCCCGTGTGTTTTGTCTGTCTCTCGCGGATGAGACGCGCACACCCAGCGCCTCGGGGCGTATGAGGCCTGCCTGCCAACAATAGGAATTTCTCTATGTTTATACACGCGTAGCGCTCGGAGGCTAGTGCTAATTT
>JAOUQT010268653.1:0-17024 GCA_025769995.1 Xyliphius kryptos | reverse complement strand
TGAGGTGAAACAGTAGTTGCAGTGTGTTCTCAGACACTGACCCCAGCTTACTAAAAGTGCAAGTACAGAAGTGTTGCATGTTCAGCTGTTCTGTAGATATTTTAGTAAATGTTTTTATGGGACAACACTGACAAAATGACACTTTGACACAAAGAAAAGTAGTGTGCGGCGAGCATACATTCTGAGCACTCACAGGCTGACCCCAACCTCTTCCAACTCTGCAGCGATTCTGACAGCACTCTTGCGCCTATCTTTTAAAGACATCATTTGGATGTGATGCTGAGCATGTGCACTCAGCTTCTTTTGACAACTAAAATGCTGGATGATCTTGGCCATCTTCATGTAGCGCAACAATTCATCTTTTAAGATCCTCAGCAACTTCTTTGCTATGAGGAACTTTCAGTGACTGGTATGAGAGAGTGTGAGAGCTATACTACAAAACTGAACAGACCTGCTCCCTATGCACACCTGAGACCTGGTAACACAAATGAGTCACATGACATTTTAGAGGGAAAATGACAAGCAGTGCTTAATTTGGACACTTAGGGGTGGACTCACTTTTGTTGCCGGTGGTTTAGACATTAATGGATGTATATTGAGTTATTTGAGGGAAGAATAAAAAGAAGAAAAAAAATGTTATACACTGTTTAAAAAAATAAAAGGAACACTAAAATAACACATCCTAGCTCTCAATGAATAAAATATTTCACTTGAAAATCTTTTATTTAGTAGATAGTGGAATGTGTTGAGAACAAAATAACATAAAATAACCAAAATGTAAATTAAAATTATTATCCCATGAAGTTCTGGATTTGGAATCATACTTAAAATCAAAGTGTAAAATTAAATGACCGGCTGATCCAACTTCAGTGGATCAAATGAAACTCAGTCGTGTGCGTGGCCTCCACGTGCCTGTATGACCTCTCTACAACGCCTGGACATGCTCCTGATGACGGACACCAAACCTTCTTGCCACAGCTCACATTAATGTGCCATTCTGAATAAGCTGCACTACCTGAGCAACTTCTGTGGGTTATAGGCACTGCTTCATTCTAACTCTCATTTCTACCTGTTGTTCGTTCCATTTGCACAACAGCAAGTAAAATTGATTCACAGTGTTTCTTCCTATCTGGACAGGTTAATTTCACAGAAATGCGATTGACCTGAATTTACATTGTGTTGTTTAAGTGTTCCCTTTATTTTTCTTAACAGTGTAAAAGTTGCACACAGACTACTTTTCATTGTGTCAAAGTGTCATTTTGTCAGTGTTGTCCCATGAAAACATATACTTAAATAACTGCAGAAATAATGTAGCTCATTACTAATAATAAATACACTGCTCAAAAAATAAAGGGAACACTCAAATAACACATGCCTAGATCTCAATGAATAAAATATTTCAGTTGAATAACTTTATTTAATAAATAGTGGAATGCATTGAGAACAAAACATAAAAATAATAAAAAAAAAAATGTAAATCAAAAATTATTTAAAAATAAAGGGATCCCCTTTTTTGAGCAGTGTAAAATGTAGTACTTTACTTTTAAATCACTTCACAACTGAATATCTTTATAGCATGTATGTTTTATGGTTTTATATATTTTCACTACTTTTTATTCTACTAATTATTGCACCGTCTCATCCAGGGTGGACAGCAAAGAAGGAATTTCATTGTGCAGGGAAACGTTTCTTTACTGTGCATATGACAATAAAGCTTTGAATTGAATTGAATTAAAATGTGATGGGTCTACTCAATTGTTATACACTGTAGTTGCCTCTTTATTTTATTATATATGTTTTTGTACATTACACAACATGGGCAACTGCAACATTTACAATTTCCCCACGGGATCAATAAAGTATTCTTGTTCTGATGATTCCCAGAAGCTGTTATAGCTGTAAATTTGAGGCAACCTTAAATTGGGATGTCACAGTTGTAAGCGTTACATTACTTTGTCCATATAATCCATGTCTACCATCTGTAATACAAGTGCCAACTGTTTACTATTACATGGCTATATTCTTTACAGATGTGAGATTGGTAATTTTCTTAACTTTATTATACTTATATAAACAGGACGCTATTTTAAAGCAGTTTAATGGCACCATAAAACGTGTGATTTTTCATACTTTTTAATTTTGCACAGATCAAACTTTCACGGCTGCGTAAACAGAAAAACTACATATTCTTGAAAAGAGGTGGGTTTTGAACTTTGCTAAAAGTACCGCCTCCTACAGTGGGCAAGCCAATCACACACAAGTACCGTGTCTCATTCGAGACACCAAATCCAATAAGGAGACGCAGTTTTGGAATAGAGGCGGAATATAAACTTACCATTTCCAGATCCAGCCAAAGCGTTGATAACCAAAGTCCCAAAATAAACGACTAAAGAGAGAATGACGAGTAAGAACCGACCTACTTTATTACACTGCATTTCTCTAATAAATAGTTATTAATACTATGAAAAGGCGATACAATTTACTAATAACACGTTCCACTCGTGGAAAGAAAACTATTTTACTCGTTATCTCAGTTCCACTTTAAACACGACGACGCTCTCAGCACTTCAAAATATCAACGTAAACGTATTGGCTGCGTCCAAATCACAGCTCATTTTACTTGAATGTACACTTTGAAAGCTTACAAATATGTACTTTTCTATACAGGCAATTTATACCAAATTAAGCAATTATTTAAGACCAAAATAACCGTTAAATTACAAACGCAATCACAGGCCTTTCTTTAGAGCCAAACACCGAACTTCTTGTAACAGTGTGCAGTGTAGTAAACACAATGATTCTGGTCATAGGACTGCGCATTTCGAACTGCGCATTTTTGTTTAGGCTACTGAGCTTGGGGTTCCCTCTGCTGGACGATTGTTTTATGGTTATGGGTAACATTTAATAGTGTGGCGCTTTAGATCAGGGGTGTCCAAACGTTTTGCAAAGTTCGGACCAAATGTAATCAAGTGAAGATGCCTGGGGGCCAGTAGTTCCTTCTGACATTTTTTCCACCACAAAAGTTGTATCAAAATACACATTGTATACTGTTATACAACAACTGTTATACATTTATTTTTTAAATGGCAACAGAACTAAATATGACCCACTCAGGCAAAAACAACTCAAAAGACACATTTTTTTTTATATCTGGAGAGTCAAAGAGCATTAACCAAACTGTATAACTTAAATTTAGGAAATTTAAACTTAGGTTTTAGCAGATCCTCTGTCACGTTCATGTCATTAGTGTCAGATGCATTGGTGCTTTTATTGCAGGCTAATGAGAAATAATCAAAAGCCTCTCCTCTGCCTCTGAAAATCTGACTATATGTCCTCAATTCTCAAAAAAACATGGGCAGATAGTATTAGAATGGTGGAATCCATCTATTAACTTTCACTTAATCCTCTTCTAGTGCCACGTTGGGGTTTCCCATGCCCATCCAGGAAAGAACATTTCGGGCGGCGGGCAGATACACAGATACAATGTATCACTTGGCATACACTCAGTCACACAGCCACACATACAAACACACACTATATGGGGCAATTTAGAGCATTCAATTTACCTTGAATCCATGTTTTTGGACTGTGGGAGGAAACCGGAGAACCCTGAGGGAACCCGCACAGACACGGGGAGACCATGGACACTTGGACACATGGACACACCAAGATCGAGATTTGAACTGGGAATCCCCAGCGCTAAGAAGCAAAAGTGCTAACCACTAAGAGAGAGCCTTTATTTTCTGAGAAGACTTACAAGAGATCATCTATCTCCTCAATTACTTACTAAATTTAACAAGTGCCGCATTGAAAGCCACTGAATGGCAAAGAAGCTACACTGGCTGAAAGGAAGACCCTACAGAGGGTGGTGAAGGTCGCTCAGAGCATTACCGGCACGCAACTACCTGCTATGGACAACCTTTACCATCTACACTGTGTAAGAAAGGCACGCAGCATCACCAGGTACTCCCTTTGCTCAAGGCACTCACTGTGCAACCTTCTACCTTCAGGGAGGAGATATCGGAGCATTCGCTCTAAAACCAGTTAGCTTAGGAACAGCTTTTTCCCAACATCAATTACACTACTGAACTCTTCATCCTAGGGTATGTATTTTTTTTATTTAAAAAATACATTCCCTAATTCGCTGTAAAAGTAAGACAAAATGCCACAACTAAAACTCTGTTTTGTTAAATTGCTTGATCTTTATTTACCTGAGAAAAATACAAAGAATACATTTTAGTATTTTCATTAATAAATCAGATTGTATTGTGTAAATAAAAAAACAAGAACAATAGAATGTGACCAATTCAACACATTTTATTTTCACTGTTAAGTGGTAATAGGTCAAGTTTTAAAAAGTGCCTATATTGAAGGGTGAGACTTTGTAAGCAAAGTCTTATATTGTTAAATATTGGTTCACTACTTTGTGTAAAAGTTCTGCAGCATTATGCAGCACACACCATGGTATAAGTAAGCATTTACACTATGTATTTATGAGTTGGGCTGGCTCTTGTGTATAATTGAAGGAACTGTAAATACAAACCGGATTCCAAAAAAGTTAGGACACTAAACAAATTGTGATTAAAAACTGAATGCAATGATGTGAAGATGGCAAATGTCAATATTTTATTCGTAATAGAACATAGATGACTGATCAAGAGTTTAATCTGAGTAAATGTAACATTTTAACGGAGAAAAGTTGGGACAAGTAGCAATAAGTAGCAATAACGAACAGCTAGAAGACCAATTAACACTAATTATGTCGACTGAAAACCTGAAAAAAAGAGCTTTTCAGAGTGTCCGTGTCTCTCTGAAGCCAAGATGGTAAGAGAATCACCAATTCCACGATTGTTGCGCAGCAACACCAGAATACACAATAGAACACGTACAATAGCAAAGACTTTTAAGTTATCATCATCAACCGTGCATAACATCAAAATATTCAGAGAATCTGTGACAATCGCTGTGTGTAAGGGTCAAGGCTGTAAAACTTTACTGGATGCTCGTGATCTCCAGGCCCTTAAACATCACTGCACCTCAAACAGGAATGCCACTGTCAAGGAAATAACAGAATGGGCTCAGGGATACTTCCAGAAAGCATTCAGTGAACACAATCCAACGTGTCATCCGCCGTTGCCAGCTGACACTCTAAACTCCAAGTGCAAAGAGGAAGCCATTTCTAAGCAAGCTCCGCAAACTCAGACGTTTGCACTGGGCCAGGGGTCTTTTTAAAAATGGAGTGTGTAGTCAGATGAGTCATGATTTGAAGTTCTTTATGGAACACTGAGATGTCATGTCATCTGCACCAGAGAGGACAAGGATAACCCAAATTGTTATCAGCGCTCCTTTCAGAAGCCTGCATCACTGATGGTATGGGGTTGCATGAGTGCTTGTGGCATGGGCATCTTGCATGTCTGGAAATGCACCATTAATGCAGAGAACTATGTTCAGGTTCTAGAACAACATATGCTCCCAACTAGACGTCATCTCTTTCAGGGAAGACCCTGCAATTTTTAACAATATAATGCCAGACGACATTTTGCAGCAATCACATCATGGCTACGTAGGAGAAGGATCCGGGTACTGAAATGGCCAACCTGCAGTCCAGTCACAGAGGAAGGTGCGACAAAGAAGGCCCAAGACGATGGAACAGTTAGAGGCCTGTATTAGACATGAATAGGAGAGCATTCGTATTTCTGAACTTGAGACACTGGTCTCCTCGGTCCCCAGATGTCTGTTGAGTGTTTGTAAGAAGAAGGGGGGGATGCCACACACTGGTAAAAATGGCCTTGTCCCAACTTTTTGGGGATTTGTTGATGCCGTGAAATTTTGAAAAAAAACTTATTTTTTCCTTAAAATGATACATTCTCTCAGTTTGGACTCCAGTTTGTAAATTTCAAGACATTTATACTTGGTGCTTCTACAATTACAGAATGTAGTCTCTGCCTCTTTTTCACACTGATCCGGTGAGGTGGTTTTGTGCAGCAGTCCTGTGGAAGTTTTATTTTAACACCTCAGTGACAATGTTGGCATAGGAATAATGCACCAGCCAAATAATTTTGTGGTGATACTATTGGGGTCCTGACAAAAGTCTGGAATTGTAAAACTACAAAGTCCATATTAACATTAAGTGGAACTCCTAAAATTGACAAAAAATGAAGCAAAAACATATGTGTTAAGAATGAAGTCTGTGCTTTGTTGAAGATTCTGCCATCTGAAACCCAATATTAGTAGAAAAAATGAGAATTTGGCTAATGAAAATACACTCTGTGTAGGGAGACAATCCCTCATGGGTTCTTGCATAATCTTTAACTTGCATTAACTCCCAGAGACACTTAAACGATGCCAAACCACCAACTGGCATAATGATTGTATTTGAGAAGAAACCCGAACCAGAAAACCTAAGAAGAAAAATTGCAGTTTTTGCAAAGCATGTATTCTGTTTCAAACGTTCATGTTTCTAATTGTTCCCCAAAACTTCCTTTTCTCTCAGCAGTTCCTCTGCTCACTGGTCTAGTATTTCCAGTTATTGGTGCGTTAAACATTCTTGGCAAAATTAAGTACCTGAGCGAAGATTGATAATTTTCACGTCAAGCCCACATAAGTCCAAAATGTTGGCTTCCATCCAGATGAGAAGGAGATCAGTTGTAAACACCATGCAGATTCTGTTACAGCAAGCTTAGGCATGGGGTATGAAAGCTGACACTAAGATCTTGGGAGTATAAATGTGGAGCTGCTTCTAGAGACACTTCTTCATTACTTCTCATCACCAGTACTTCACCACTCTTGACAAGATGAGATTCCTCATGCTGCCGATGGTCTTCACATTCGTGATGTGTCTCTCTAGATTTGCTCAAGGTATCGTGGCCTTTTGATTCTGCATCATTTTGGATTGTCTTAAATACTTGTAACACCACTAGCTAAAGAAAGATTAAGAAATAATGTTGCATAAAATTACATAAAGCAGATGAGTTGCACAGTTTAAGTAAATTTGTAACAAAATTACAACATTTAATATATGTCATTTATCCTTTGTTCTAAATGTTGAACTGATGAGCTAAGGAAACACGTCATTCTTTCAATGACACACATTGATGCCTTTGCCAACAGTGAGACAAGACAACTATTCATCTGTCCATCTATAATTTCCACTTAATTACTGGACAGGTACATCAAGGACAGAGTGCCAATCCATCACTGGACACACACACATTTTGGGGCAATTTGAAGCAGCAAATTCACTTTGAATCCATGTTTGAAGAAACCGGAAAACCTGGAGAAAATCCACACTAGTTTTGAACATGAACTCCTCTCAGATTGTGATTCGAACCTTTAATTGGAATGTGCACATTTATTTTGGTGTTCAGCATCAGTGTCAGTAGTAACAAATCCACATTTATCTAAACAGCTGCTAAACTAACAAATCTATGATTTAGACCACTAAAGGAAGTATGCGTCACATTCATTCATTATGTTCCACTTAATCCTCCACGTAGGTCTCTTAATCCTCTACGTTGACCTCCAAGGGTTGTGGAAGTTTTCCCATTCCCATCTAAAGGAGAACATCTCAGGCTTTGGGCAAATACACCCAGTGTGCCAATCCATCCTGGGCACGAATTCTCTCTCTCTCTCTCTTATCAAATTTACCTTGAATCCATGTTTTTGGACTGACTGGAGGAAACCCATGTGGACAAGAAGAGAACATGAAAACTCCACCTAGATTGGGATACAAACCACAAAATCCCCTGTTGCGCCATATTGGTTTTGTTTACTTTACTCTTTTAATACTTTTATGGTCATTCTTAAAGAAATGACTACCACAGCCCTCCCTTCTTTGGTGTAGCTCATTAATATCCAACTCCTTTGTAGTGGCTTTGCATGGAGCAATATTAATGACCTTATTCTTAAACAACCTCATTATTCAGAGAATCCAGTGATCCAGTACAGAAGAAAATGTATCAGTTTCAGATAGTACTTACCACACAATATGATAGAGGAGATTTTTTTTAAAAACTCTGTTTTTTTTTTTGCCAAAGAATATTATAATTACACCCGGAGTGCCTAACATGGACATAATAAGGACTATATTAGGATACATTTGTGGTGTCCATTTCAAGGAATATTCACAGATTATCAGATACACGAAAATACATACATGATCGCTACTATTAAATAACATAAGCATCACGTAGTTTACTTACCTATAGAAGTCAATCTGAATCGAATAGGGCTTTATTTATACTGTAGCATTTACTTAGCAAGACAACATAGCTTTTCTCTGTTTATATCTGTTTGAGCTTGTCTAGCATTAGTTGGTTGAGTACAATTTTTTTTTTTTTTTTTTTTTTTTTGAGAACAGCGATTTCAGATAGATTGCTAGGATTCGGTGTTTGGTTTGTCTTATTATGGCATAATTCTATTTTTAAAAAATACCTAAAGTCAGTGCAAATCCTCTAACTCTTGAAAATAAATTATACTGTATATTTGAGGGGCTCTTGAGTCAATTGCAGAAAGTGATATGTATTATTATTATTTAAAACTGAAGCACTGAAGCTTTTTTTTTTTTTTTTTTTTTTTTTTTTTTTTTTGTTTTGTTACACAGCCCTAGCCAAACCTGGTGATGCCGATGTTGTAGTTCCGAACAAGTTCAAGAAGTTGCAGAGCAATGGCATTGGTAAGTAGATTTATACTTTCAATGGTTTATTGTTTCAAATTCCCTATTCTAGCTCTATGCCAATGATGGTGAGAAGGTTTGGGGCACTGAGCACATTATTTAGAGGCAGTTTAAGCAGCCAATTCACCTTGAATCTATGTTTTTAGATTGTGGGAGAAACTGGAGAAAACCCTCATGTTCTAAGCATTATGCCACTGTGTCTCTTCAAACTTCAAAATGATTTATATTCAGGAGTATATCCCTATTTATTACTTTCTTTTTGTATTTTCAGTGAGAGGCAAACCATCAGGACCATGTCCATGTAACATCCAGCAGAATTCTGGTAAGTTCCCCCTTTTCAACTTT
Organism: Xyliphius kryptos; assembly: GCA_025769995.1. Classification (NCBI taxonomy): domain Eukaryota; kingdom Metazoa; phylum Chordata; class Actinopteri; order Siluriformes; family Aspredinidae; genus Xyliphius; species Xyliphius kryptos. The sequence continues at coordinate 8,005 of JAOUQT010268653.1, read as the reverse complement.
TCAGCATATTTATTCCTATGTGATGCAATTTTTTTTGAGTAATTTAAAGACTATGGTGGGACGCGAATGAATGGAACAACATGTGTGATAAGCCAAATAAGCAATTGCTTGAAAACATATTGAACTTCAGCTATAATTTCTTGTCAACTGCAAGTTTCCAGTATTTCCATATGCTAAATAACTAGCTTGCTAGCGAACCTTCGGGGAAGTGTACAAACCTGATCATGGAAAGCGAAGCAAAGGTTTATTTATAATGGACGATAAAGTTCTTTGCTAATGAAAGTTGCGACAAATAAATAATGCCAACATTTTTAAGCGATAAAAAATGACAATAGATTGCAATTCTTATTTGCTAACCACACAACTGAAATTAGCAGTATTAAAGCAACAACTAACCTTTAATCACATAGGGACTCACCCTTTTAATTGCCAAGCTACTTCATAAAGATTTTTTTTTATGTCATCTTGAATATTTTGTTGCACTGTAAAATAGCACTGGGGTTGTAACACGCATCACAACAATTCCTTTAAAATGTTACATCTTGTAGGAAAAGAAAAATGTTTGTCTTTTGAATAAAAAGCATACATGTATAGTGGTTCAACTCAAATGTGCAAAGTAACCATTAGCACATAATCTGTTTGCAGTTTTTAGTTTTTTCTCTGTTACATTTTTTCCTCAATCAGGCCTCAATTACATGGATAAAAGCCAGTGCAAGAGGAACAAGATCAGGCACCACAAGAAATGCATCTTCATCAAGGAGCAACAGAGGAAGGAGAGGATTAGTTCCCCAATTAGTACCCCTATCTAATACACTCACTGTACTTGACTTCTTTAAATAAATGCGCAATGGTGAAATCATTTTAAGTTTTTAGAACAGGCCAGTGTGTCTTTAAAAATAAGCAGCTTAGCAGATCATACAGGATTGTTTTTTTTTTTTTTTTTAATGCAGCTTAAGCTTTTTAACATGTTTATTCATTCATATTATTAGCGAATGCTAACGGGGGCACAGCTTTTCTTTGACTGCTTGTGAATGATTAGCTTATAGATACCCTACTATTAAACACTAGGGACCGGAAAGAGAGAGGTTAGCATAACGCTCTACATTAAAAGGTTGATGTCTATATTTTTAACACTATATTGCATCACAGAGATCATACAGTATATGCCTATACAATGTTATCATTACAAAAATTAAAGGACCACAGTGCTTTTTTTTATTTTTTATTTAATATAATTTCAATAAAGGTGCAGTGGAATCAAAATAAAGTTAGACATGATTCATTCAATTTTTCTTTACACAACATGCATTTTGATTACATCACAATTCATTCAGATTAACCCTTAATTAAAAATTTTAATTTATGCAGTAATTTATGTATTTTGATTTATGCAGTAAATACATTATAAAAATACGTTAAATGATTAATAATTAATTTATAACCAGCAACAATAAATAAAGTACAGTACAGGTTGTATAAAAGTGGACTGACTGTCTGCACAGCGTCATGGATCCATTTCTTTGGTCGCTTCTCAGGTAAGTCAGCATTATTTAATTTTTATTTAAACTGCTGAAATTTGGTGAGAATAACTTGTTACCATTACCATCAAATTGATATTACAACATTATTTTGGTAATAGTAGTAAGCTAATTAAAGTGTTCCAGTTAAAAAATTATTTTCTTAACGCACACCGAGAAACTTGTTCCGAAGTAATGGTTCTTAGCCGAACAGGTCAGATTATAGATTCTATTATTTTAATTGTTAGCTTATACACCTTTTCAGGTTCAGACTGTATTTAATACACCCTTTGAGTCAGCAATTTTATCCGTTCCTATTATTTGTGAATTACATGCTTTTATATGAATATAATTGTGTTGGGAACATGTTAAATATTTTTCCGTATGACCTTCACGCAAAATCTGCTTTGTAAACCACAATAAAGACCATTTTAGACAGCAAATGTAAAATTTAAAGAATGTTCTAAAAAAAGTCAGGGATGCCAAATATACGTATCTATTTAGAAGTTATGCACAACATAAAATTCTTTATGAATGATAAACATTTTAAAAAGAAAAATATATATTTTTAGAGTCTTTAGAAAATCTGAATACAAGTGAATTTAGTAATTGTGCATGAATACTTAATGATTTAGGAATTATGATTTCACAATAATTTGTGATTTTACAGAAACGAATTTGCTTTATCTTGTTTGCATGTCGGATGACAGGTTAATGCAGATCTAATTGCACTGCATTGAAAAACACTACAGTGAGGTCTTGGCTTGTTTGTCTTTGTTACAACCACAGAGTGATTAAAGGCAGGAGGAGAGAAGAGACAGCGGTCAGGAGGCTGAGCTGAAGGGTCGTTGCCCCATTGGGATCTGGGAAGAAGACACAAAAATCATTTTTTAGGTTTAGGTAATGATAATCATTTGTGACCACAAATAAGCAAAGAAATTTGGATGGATTTTGGAAAAAGGCTCAAAATAAAAAAATATATTTATTTACGTGTGCACACTGGTCACTGGAACATATACTTGTTTGTGCAACTACTGTCCATTTTTTTGTTTTGTTTCATTTACCACATGGATGTTTCTTTGGTTTTACTATTGTAGCCTTCATCTGTTTCTCTTTTTTTTGAATAGGTGTTGACAAATCAATGTTATGTTTTAATTTCTTTTCCACTTACCTGGAATAGCAAAGTCTTGAGAGATTACGTTGTTGGTCATAGCATTTTTGGCCTGACATGTGTACACGGTGCCAATGGGAGTCATTAGCGGCAGCATCAAAGTGGGTCCATATCCAATCTCCTCTCCTCCAGACACCCAGGTGTACTCACTCGGTGGCTCTGACCTTGCCTCACAATTTAAAAAAATTACCATCGTGACATCAATTGTGATGGACATTCGTTCTGGGCCATCTGTTGATAACAAGAGGAACAAATTAGAAATAGGTCTGATTTCATTGTAACTCACCCATAATGTATTTGTGTATCTGTGATGTGTACTTACAGTGAACCTTCAGATTAAATGGACGACTGTAGTTTTGCATTCCATTATTGCATGTGATGAGACATTGATAGGTTCCCTGATCAGCAAACTGCAGAGGCTCAAAGGCTAAAGCTGTCAAGCTTGAAGAGACTGTGGTGGTCCCATAGAACGGCTGCCCATTTTTCAGCCAAGTTGAGCTGGTATAGCTGCAATTAGCTTTGCAGGTGAGGTAAACATTGTTATTGAGAACAGTGGCCTGTGAATTGGGAGTCAGTATGACTGAAGATACGCCCACTAAAGACAGAAACATAACATTATATGAGTAAGTGAAACATTTAGACCAAAAGCATTTTTTAAATGTATGCAGTTATTGAAGGAACAGTTTCAATCAAATGTTTCTCTTAAAATAGTCCTTAAAGAGCAAATGCGTTCTAATATTTTTTTCTGAGCTGCCATTACCAAGAAAATTAATTCATCAGAATAAAAAAAAGACTTACATGGGATCACTGCGATGGTCCAAGTAACAGTCTGGGTGAGGCCTGTGACACTGTTGAGGGCTACACATTTGTATGGTCCATTATTGCTCATAGACAGTGAGTTAATTCGCAGAATGGATCCTACTCCAACCTGGGCATTCTGAAAGTACCAGATGTATGTACTAGCTGGTTGAGAGTCGGCAGAGCAGGTTAATGTCACGGAGGAATTTTGATTGGCACTAGTTGGGCCACTAATGGAAGTGGACATGGGACCATCTAAAAGACAAAGGTGGGAGATTTTTTTTTTAACACTGCAATTGGATTTTCCTAAAATAAAAACAATAAGGCCTAAAGAACACAATTTGTCATGTATTTTTGTCCACAGAACTTTTTATACAAATCATGCTTTCCCTAAATTAATCATTAACACTCACTTATTAACTTTTTTGTGAGAAAGTAAAAATTAATACACTGGAGTTATAAGTTTCTAAAACTAAAATAAAGAGAAAACGTGTTAATGTTTGTTTTTTTTGTTTGTTTTTTTTTTACTTACAGTTAACAGAGAGAGAGTAAATTGCGCTGGTTATGCTGCTCAGGTCATTGACTGCCGAGCACTGGTATGCCCCATTATCAGAGATAGTAGGACTGGGAATTGTATAACTGGGGGATGTGGAGATGGTAACGCCATCCTTTATCCAGGTAACAGAAGTCACAGATCCCGTGACTTGACAATTCAAAGTCGATGGACTGCCAGCTACAGGTAGAGCACTTGGCACCACGACGGCATTCGAAATCAGTGCTGCAAAGAAACAAGTTTAAAAAATAATGAAAATAATTAAAAAAAAAAAACCCTAAGTTTTAAAGTTTTTATCTACAGGGAAGATAGTGTTACCATTCAATAACTTAAGGTTTTTTTTTTTTTTTAACTGAAGCAGTATGTAGAACATAGTGGCATCTAGGGGTGAGACTGCAACTAATTAAATACAAATTTCCATAAGTAATATGGCAACCACATTTAAGCTGCACTCAATTAATGACTTTCTACTCCTTCTTGTGTCCCAGCATGGGACAGTTATATATACACAACCCTGTTCACATCTTAAATGGCTTTAAATGTATAGTATGTTCTGCCTTTAAAAATGCACAAGCAAAACCGGTGTAGCCTGAAAACTTTAGAAATACAGAGCACCTAGCACTATCATACTACCGCAGAGAAGAGGTATCTTTTCAGAGGCAGATTCTCATAATTACTGCAACAACATCCTCTGCTGGTTGGTTTACGAGCAGAGATTTGCAGAGCACAGGAATGTAAACTGATGTGTTTTTTCTTTCTCAAAAAATACCTTATATCTGCCACACTTGGAATGTAGAAAGTACAAGTTAGTAATGTTTATCCTTAAAAATTTTTGGAGTTAAACTAACACAAAGTATGCTTTGACCACCATTGACATAGTAAAAACAATATATTTTCTTTGAGTGGCTTTATCTCACCAAGTACTGTTACATTCTGCTTAGAGCTAGCACTGAGACCAGTTATGTTGTTGTTAGCAACGCAGGTGTATTCTCCAGTGTAGTTTAGCTGAATGGATGGATTTTGATAAATGGGGCCATCTGCCAACTTGGAGCCATTGATGTACCAGCTGAAGAAACTGGGTGGTACAGACACTGATGAGCAGTTCAGTGTCAGAGATGTGCCCGCTGCTATAAGAGTTGGGCCTGCCATCGTGACGTTGAGGGGACCATCTAGAAAACAAAGGTTTCTAATTAGACTGAATATTTTTTTTTTTTTTTTTTTACGTTTAGTGATTAGCTGTGAAAGTGGTATCAGATACAAAATTGTGAGTGGAAAGTGGAGCTGAGGAAGTAAGAGTTGATTCCATCGCTGCCGTCAACTGTTTGGCTCCGTTTCCCACTCACAACCAACCTACAACTCACAAGCAAAAATTGTATGGGGCTTGATGCTCACAAAATCTTTATATATAAAGTCGTCGAACCACGCACAGTGGAGCCCCGTCACGCTTTTTTCCTTCTAATGTACCATATGTACATTTATTTTTTATACTTACAGTTAACTGTGAGAGTGTAGGGGGCGCTGGTCATGTTGCTCAGAGGGTTGACTGCCATGCACTGGTATGCTCCATTATTTGAACTGCTTAGAGTGGGTATTGTTAGATTGGTGGAGTTGGAGATAGTGACTCCATTCATCTTCCAGATAACAACGCTCACTGATCCCATGACTTGGCAAGTCATCGACAGGGAGCTGCCAGCTATAGGTGCAGTATTAGGAACCACGGTGGCATTCAAAATCAGTGCTGCAAAAGGTTTAAAACAATAATCATTACTTTTACATGTCAGGTTGATTATTAAAACATGCTATTTATGTAAAGAGCTGACTTTGTTACTTTGTTAATCTACTTAGCTTTCTTTTACAGAACTACTTTAAAACCAACAGTTAAAACGCCCTAAACATGTTATAGTGGCATCTGGTGGTAAGATTGCAGATTGAAACTCAATAAATGCCAAGCAATATGGCAGCCTATTAACCCCAGCTGCAACTGTGAACAACAGCAGCCAGTGGGGCAACTGTATAACTTTATGCAGCTATATTGAAACTCATTAGGTAGGTAGTTCCTACTTTGTGCAGCCATGCTTTCATTTAAAATGTCTTTTAATATATGTTGTCTTTCAAATGCTAAAGCAAAATTGAACATGCACCCTTTGATTATTTCAGTTGAGCCAAAGATTGGTGGAAACAGAGTAATTTAAAGCTAGAGATCTGAGCAAATTTGTCAGGGAAGATGTGTAGTTGTATAGCACTGTTGGCAAAATACTATAGGTGCATTCCAGTGCTGCTACCTGGTTGTCTGTGGGATCCATACAAATGCAACAATTAAAAACTGCTGATTGTTATATGAACAGCGAATTTGATTGAAATTAATTTGTCCATTAAGATTATTAATGTGTATGCAAAATGTATATAATCCATCCCATGAACACCAGTAGGGATACTTCCAAGTGCACCTGGACTACCACTGACCAGGTGTAAACAATAAATTCTTTATTCTCACCAATGACGGTCACGTTTTTCTTGACGCTAGTGCTAAGGCCTGTGATGTTGTTATAAGCGACGCAGGTGTATTCTCCACTTCTGTTTAACTGTATGGATGGATTTTGATATGTGGAGCCATCTGCCAACTTGTAGCCATTGTAGAACCAGCTGAAGTTACTTGGTGGTTGAGACAAAGATGAGCAATTCAGTCTCACAGAAGTATTTGCTGCTACAAGGGTTGGACCAGTCACATTGACATTTTGAGGACCGTCTGAAAAAGCGTGGTATCAAATTAATTATTGATTTTTACACATAGTCTTTGATATCTAGTTTTACAGTCATTTAAAAACAAACCTAATACACTATAAGGTTGCTTAGACTATTTACATCTGCCAATAACCCCTAGTCCTTACAATAAAGGACTTTTGAATTTCATTACAGGGACTTACAATTGACAACCATTACAAAGTTTGCGCTGGTCCTTGTGCTCACGGTGTTGTTGGCCACACACACATAGGTTCCACTATCCGCCATAGTAAGCTGGATCCAGCTGAGTGTTCTGGTTTGGTTGGTGAGAAACTGGTTGTTCTTCATCCAGTAATAACTTGCCACAGACCCAGTGGTATTACAGTTCAAAGAGTATGGCCTGCCGAGGACAGAGTTGGCCATAGATTCCACTGCAGCAGATGTCACTGGTGCTGAGAAAGATTGGAGTAGAACATTACTTTTAACTGAATTTCACTACATTTTATACATTGTTTTGAATTGTTTTTGTAAATGACCAAATGATTGAGTAAACTCACCTATGACCGTGATGTTCACCCTAGCGCTGCTATTAAGACCAGTAATGTTATTGTAAGCGATGCAGGTGTATTGGCCACTGCAGTTTAATGCAATTGATGGAATCTGATACAGGGTTCCATTTGCCACGTTGGTACCATTAAAAAACCATCTGAAGGTGCTGGCAGGTTGGGACATGGCAGAGCAGTTTAGTTGCACTGCACTCAGTGCTGCTACGTTGGTACTCAGACTTGTGGCGGTAACGTTCCACGGGCCATCTGAAAAACAGAAAATGAAAGATTCTTACTCTTTTAATGTCTTTGATTTGTTTACCCAAAACGATATTCGATCTGTAACATGAACAGTAGTATGTGTCCACAAGGTTTAAGCATTCTGTTGATGATTTTTGTCAATGGTAATAGTTATGTGAGTAAGAAGTGACATTTTCTTTATCTTTTTTTCAAAAATAAGAATAGAAATAGAACAATTTAATTTCTGCCCAGCGCACAAAATGTTCTCCCCTTTCCCTAGTACCTAGTATTGAATAAATTCCAAATTCTACTAAACATTACTTTAATACAAAAATCTGGGTGTCACACCGCTGTTTAGTTTACTCATTGTGTTTGGCGTCATTTTAGTTAATCACCTGATTAGTTAATTAAGTTTCCTCGTTTCAGTCTCAGTTTAAGTAATTATTGGTTGTGTCTGTTC
>JAOUQT010268548.1:0-33742 GCA_025769995.1 Xyliphius kryptos | reverse complement strand
ATCTTAAAACATGACATAATGATAACATTAATGTCTATAAGAATTTTATAGGGGTATTTTTATCCAAGCAATGTTTTTAATGCTCCACCCACTTCTTAGAGAGGAATGCAAATTGTGATAATAAAATCGTTAATAATAAAATTCTTAACAATAATATTATTAGTGGTAGTACAATTTTACTGTTGCTTTTATAAGCATACATACACACACACACACACACACACACACACACACACACACACTAATGCATGCGGTATTAAACTAATAAAAGGTAAAAAAAAAAAAAAACAGTTTGACAATACAAATTAGAGTTTAATAATTGTATGGGGCTTACGTAATTTTTCTTGCAGTGCTAGTGTCCTTAGCTGGACTACTTGTTTCTCTTCATTCTTTCCAATGTTGTTGATGCTCCACAGTTTTAACAGGTAATTAGTATCTGGCTTGAGGCCTGTCAGTGTGAACTTCATGGCATTCTGCAATGCCTGAACCTCCAAGTCCACTTGCTGACTGTATAGTGTCTCCTCGATCTCCTGGTAACGAATGATCACTTTGAAAATGGAGTGACCCTCGGGGACAGTCCAGCTGATGATGGCAGTTGAGTCACTTATGTTTGATATAGAGACATTGGATAGAGCTGGAGGGAGCTCTGCATTATGTGAAATGCAAAAAAAAAAATTTAGTTAGATAGGGGAGGGGGGGTCAATAGCAACAAAGACACTACATTTTTTATATAAATATCTCTATAATTAATTCATACTGTAAATATGTGTTCATAAGTTGCAACTTTTTTATTTTTATACTAGAGTTAAAGATCATAAACATTTTGTCATATTGCAACATTGAAAGTGTTTATTAATCAAATATATTTATATAGTTATTGAATCAATAACATATTTGACTAAAAACCCTCTAAAATACCCATTATAAACTCATAGGTGACATGGATTATGGGTAGACTCAATGTTGTTGCCCATGGAACTGGAATGTAATATAAAAATCTTGTGTCCCTAAATTTCTAGCATAGTATACAGTGTAACTGTCATTTAAAACATGTGTTTCATTATTTACCATCACTAAGCGTCCAGGCACTGACAGTGGGACAGGACTGATTCCCAGCTCTAGAGCTTAGACTGACCGTGCACTGGTACTTGTGTCTGGCCTGCAAGTTATTTATGGAAATGCCAGTGGAATTTGGTGGAAGTTTGTATGTCCACATTATGCCTTTATTCTCCGCTTTCCAGCACTTAACCTCATAGGAATAATCTTCTTTGATCAGGTATGGGTCAGGAGTAGGATCCCAAGACAGAACAAGAGAAGTCTGAGAAATTGGGGTGAGATGAACACCTGTAGGTAAAGGCAGGTCTGTAAATGAAGAAATGTTAGTATTATCTAGTAATATCAATTATAATTTTATAATTAAAAATTATCAAAAATAATTTTAAAGATGTGTGTTGAGATGTAGAGAGGTGCTTACCAATCATCTGTGTGAAAAAGTTGGCTTCAGGTCCTGGATAGCCAGTTCCTCCAACTCCGTTTCGACTCAGCTGCACAAATATGACGTATTCAGTCATTGGGGAGAGATTCTCGAGCTTCACCTGAGAGCCACTCACTGATGGAGAGACACACGCCCAAGCCCATTTTACTATGCATTGTGGGAAACTCATATAGAGAAATATAATCATATGCTATGGACTAGAAATCGAAAGGGTGGTTCCGGCGCTGGGCAGGACAGGGCGCCAATCTATCAATGGGCACACCCTCACTTACTCAGATAGAACCTTACATGGAATATAGGGGCAATTTAGAGCAGCCAATTCACCTTGCATTTATGGTTTTGGGCAGAGGGATTAAACTGAAGAACATGGAAAAAAACTAGGGACATCATGGACACAGGAAGAACATGGAAACTCCACCCAGATGGATGAACCTGGATAATGAGCAATGAAAGGCAAACACGTGCTAACCAGTAAGTCATTGTGCCACTCAAAACTGACATAGTCTTTTATTTTTGAAAATGGACATCTAATTACTGCATAATCTGTACAACTATGTCCTGAACTGTTGATACTGTGAGGCCGCTCAAGAAGGATATGTCCCCCACTGAGCCTTGGTCCTCCCAAGGATTCTTCCTTGAAAACAACATAACAGGGAGGTTTTTCCTTCCACTGTTGCTTCAGCTTGCTCCTCAGGGGTTCGTTCTTATGACACTGTAAAACTTATGTTGTAGAAATTAGACAATCTTTAAACGCCACAAAGGGAAAGTATTTGCTCTGTCATGAACCAAAACTGTCCTTGTTGTGCGAAAACTAATGCAAAGTCCAAAAGTGTAAAAATGAACAGGGTTTTTAATGCAGACACAACGTGGAACATGGCACACACAAAACAGAGTAACTTATATGACTATGTGAACAACACGAACAGGGGAAAGGCATTTAAATAAAGGGCAGGTGAGACACGTGACGGATTAAACACAGCTGAAGATAATGACAAGACATTAAACTTAAACAAGGACCAATCAATGACGTGAAGTGCAGACAGGACAAGACCGGGAATAAACAGAAAACGAAACTAAGACCCATCAGGCCTTACACATAATAGTAAGGTGTCCACTTATTTTTGGTTGTTCAGTCCAACAGATATCGGCAGCTCCAAAGTTCTGAGGAGCTGGCAGGTGGGAAAATGACACACACCCACATTTCACGAGGAAGACCCAAGCATCTAGTGACAGCGGCGTGTGAATAGTGGGAGTGGTGTTTACTGGGACAGAGAGCACTGGAGGTGGGACTGAAGCAGCATCGGCGCCTAAACACAGACCTAACACTCAGACTCGCAATTCCAACTGGCTTTGAACCCCGTGAGTCGGTTTGCCCTCTGCTCAGGACGGTGCAAGGTGGTAAAGGGAGCTGGCATTCCATGCAGTCAATAAATGTGCAAAGAGATTAAAATAATGATGCTGTTGTAATAAATAATGGAGAAGATAAAGATAATGATGTCATCTCATTATACTTACTATACTAAGAACTAGGGTTGTGGAAGGTTTCCTATGCCAATCCAGAGGGCTAGCGTTTCAGGCGCTGGGCAGATACACCCAGGACAGGTCTCCAATTCATCGCTGGGCATACACACTCACTCAAACACACACTATGTGGGGAATTTAGGGCAGCCAATTTACTTTGAATCCATGTTTTCGGAATGTGGGAGGGAAGTGGCGAACCCGGAGAAAACCCACCATAGGTGATGTAAACAGTTAAGAGGGGGTGTTCACTTAACTGATACTAAAACATTTAGATGCAATGTATCACAAAAGTGAGTACACCTCTTTCATTTCTGCAGATATTTAAGTATATATATTCATGGGACAGCACTGGCAGAATGAAACTTTGACACAATGAAAAGTAGTCTGTGTGCAGCTTATGTAACTTATTTATTCTTTCCTCCAAATAACTTAATATAAAGCCATTAATGTCTAAACCACCAGCAACAAACGTGAGTACACACCTTAAGAGACCAAATTTAGTACTGCTTGTCATTTTTACCCCCAAATGCCATGTGACTCATTAGTGTTACTAGGTCTCAGGTGTACATAGGGAGCAGGCGTGTTAAATTTTGTAGTACAGCTTACACTCTCATACTGGTCATTGAAAGTTCCAACATGGCACCTCATGGCAACAAACTCTCTGAGGATCTTAAACTTCATGGTGGAAATGCCATGGTCTGGGGCTGAGTGCAGCAGGTGTTGGAGGGTCACATTTTACTGAGGGACACGTGAACTCCAATATGTACTGTGAAATACTGAAGCAGAGCATGATGCCCTCCCTACAGAAACTGGGTCGCAGGCCAGTGTTCCAGCATGATAATGACCCCAAACACACCTCTAAGACGACCACTGCTTTATTGAAGAGGCTGGGGGTAAAGTTGATGGACTGGCCAAGCATGTCTTCAGCTCTAATCCCAATAGAACATCGTTGGGGCTTCCTTAAGTGGAAGGTGGAGGAGTGCAAAGTATCGAATATCCACCAGCTCCGTGATGTCGTCATGGAGGAGTGGAAAAGCATTTAAGTGGCAACCTGTGGAGCTCTGGTAGACTCAATTCCCAAAGATTATGAAAATACTGGTGGCCACACAAAATATTGACACTTCAGGAACTTTTACAAAGGGGTGTACTCACTTTTGAGTGGCTTCAAGTCACTTGACTGTATATTGAGTTATTTTGAAAGAAGAATAAATTTACACTGTTATATAAGTTGCACAAGTGTCATTTTGTCACTGAAAATATATACTTATTTGCAGAAATGTGAGGGGCGTACTCACATTTGTGATACACTGTACATGACCCTGATTGGTAATCAGCTGTATGTTTATTGATTAGGCTCCTAATAACAAGACAGTTACGCAGTAACCACATTGTAAAGTAAGAGAAGTGAAAAATATCCAACTTTCACTTAATTCCATGTTCCTGCCAAGAATATTTTGAAGGAAGTCCCACACAGACAAAAGAACTGCAAAATTCACCAGCAAACGAAAACTGAGATTGGGTTTAAAAGTAAACATGTGTTTTGCATAAACACACTACAGTCTGTCCATCGACTGGCCTCAGGTCGGTATTTTTGATTAGAATGGGGCAGGAATGTAATGACTGAATACAGAGGGATGAAGGAAACAGGAAATGAGCGCAGGACACAAATCAAACGTCACTCAGCCTCATGTCCAAACTCCTCCAAACAGCAGATGAGATTGTGACATCAAAAGGGCAGTGTGTGTGAGTGAGTGTGTGTGTGTGTGAGATGGAGAAGTCATCGCCGACAGGCTGTTTGAACTCAGAGGAACGACGTCATCACTGCCGCAGTCACACGCGGCCTGAACACTTTATTCGAACTGGAGTGCCGCAGCCGTCGTTTGATAATCGTTAAATTTTATTTAGGATTCAGATGATAAACAAAGCCGGCAAGCCGCTGCAGATGAAGGTCAGCATGTAAACGTTCAAGGATTTTTATTGGTGGTGTGAAGTAAAAAATTGTGAAAGCTGACATTTGTTTAGTGGATCTGATTGCTTTGTTTGTACCAGACTTTATTTTCTCTTTCTTTTATTTCCCTTTGCTTGGAATTCATGTACATCAGGTTGTGGGGCTGCTGTGTGTGTGTGCGTGTTCCTGTGAAAACAGACCTGGACAGATTCTCTCTCAGCAGGAGGAACCAAAGAAAAAACGTTCAGCCCCTGATTCCAAAGCTGCTTGCTGCCGATCATCAGAGGAGGCCATTTGTTTCTCCAGTGTCTCTTCGCTCCTTTCATCTAGCAGATGGAAGACACTTTTCAAAACACTGCATGGAGACTTCAATCGGGGTTCCGGACAGGCAGGTGACTCAAACTAATGGACGACTCTCCGCCGCCTGGCCCAGGTCTCACTCCAACGGCAGGGGTACGAGGCCTCGTCCTCTCAGAGCTTCATCACTGAGACCCTGATCTGTGGAGAGAAAGGGTCCATGGGTTTATTCCAAATCTTTAGCTTTTAGTTAATGCAAAGATCAGGTGATGTAAACAGTTGAGGGGGGGGGGGGTGGCCTTGCTTAATGAACTAATACAAAATAATTTTGATTGTTGATATTGATTTTGATAATAATCAACTACATGTTAATTGATTAGGTTTCTGATCAGATAGTTGAACAGTAACCACACCAAAGTGTGAAAAAAGAGTGTAAAACATCCAACTATTCATTATGTTGAGCTTAATCCTATACTATCCTATATGGGCGCTGGGCAGTTACTCCCAGAACAATGCGCCAATCTATCTCTGGGCACACATTCACTCACTCTAGGGGCAATTTAGAGCAGCCAATTCACCTTGAATCCACATTTTTGGACTGTGGAAGGAAACCAAAGAACATGACAGAAACCCACGCAGGTGCGAAGATCAAACCTGGATCCACTAAGCCTTTATTATACATGTGAAAAAAACGTCTAAAGTTTAAATAATCATCTTATTTATTAGTTTGTAATATAATTTATTAATCAGGTGAAAACTGCAATGTGACTGATTAAATGAGATGTTATAAAAGCTATTAGAAGTATGGAAGTGTAAGTCCTGCAGCACCTTTGGGACCTGCCATGCTGCTGGGTGGTCGATGGTATAAATGTTGATATTCATCTCCATCTTGAAACCTGGCAACCCAAGAGTTGAACCGCTGCTTAAAAAAAGCCACACGGAGAAGTTGAAAAGGAGATTCCAGAAGAAAGTCTGCAGGATCTGAAGTGATTTCTGGATTAAGGATCACTCTCAGATTTCCACTCGCAGTGGCGCACGACTGCAGAGACTCGGGCCTCAGTGCAGGATAACGCCACGTGGGTTTAAGGGGCACGCGGCGGACGCTAAGACGAACAATAGATAAACTATGGCGCCACATCTGTTCTCAATTAAATATGTCTGCGTGGGATTAGAGTGGAGAAATCAGAATACTGGTCTGGTCAGGAGGACGAGGTCATAATGCCGAGCCACGCTCTGGTAGGGAAGTTGTTCACCAGAGCGGTAACACAATCGCTGAAGGTCACACTGCACCGAGCGCGGCATCCCACAGAACTGCCCCAACTTTTCACTAGGAACCTAATTAATCAGTGACACACATTCCTAATACTCTTAAACTTAAAATGCCCGAACAACATGCAGAATCATAACAAGCCTAATAATCTCCCGGGGTTCAGCTTGTTTCTGTGCAAATGCACAGCCTGAGCCACGAGAACCATGGTCAACGTAAAATGCCCAGACAGAAAAAAACTTTGAGCCCTCTAAAAAAACTCAGTTAATGCTATTTTGGAGCATGTTACTGATTGGATCTTGCTGGTATCGGTTTAAGTTTACCTCCAGCCAACATGAGAAAGCAGTTTTTTCTGATCTGCACTTGACATCAGAATAACTTGAACCAAATGCCACTATTTGTCGGCGTCTGCTCTCGCAGGCTGTGGTTTCTTTTTCCAGACTGGCAGCCTTAAGATGAAACCCTAAATCCTCTTGACTCTCTGTCCAGAGGGAGTGCCGGGTCAAGAGAGAACCTACAGCTCATCCAGCCTCCACTGGCATCGGGAAGAGAGTCGCATGCCTTCAGTTACGTAATGGCTAGTGCTTAAAAGAAAAGCATTCAAAGAGCTAATATTCAACCATGTACACAAAACCAAATTCCAGGAACTCATCACGCCCTCTAGTTCCATAACACCCCTCAGACCATCTTCCCCATCCAGATAAACCCTGCATCCATCTCAAAGTCCCTGAGAGTCATTATCTCAGCCAGCGGTGTTGTATCCGGGATTGAACTACAGTATGAGATTTCACTTTCACACACCCCTTTAGCAACACTTAGATGGAACAGGCAGCGCTGTATCTGAGTGCAGAAGAGAACAAGGGCTCAAGATCACCAGAAGAGGGGCAGCCCAGACCAACACAAATTATCCCAGTCTCAAGAACACAAGAGCTTAGATTAAGAGCTCCGGCTGTTCCTGCACCACAGTAAGAGGAATTCAAACACCAAAAAAGGTCTACAGCAATGAAAATGCCGAGTCCATGCATTTCGTTTACTTTAAAAAGAGGCAAGACTCTACAAAAGCTAAGCCCTTGGCATAAATATGCACACAGACTGCTATAGTTGTATATATACAAATTTGCTAACAACTTCATGAAATTGCAATTTTATTTATTAAAATAACACTCACAAAAATCATCCTACTTTTTCTCTTCATTTTTTTCTATCAAATCCCTTTCTATTTCCATCAAAGCTAATGCTGAAAAAAATCTTGCATAGGTTTTAATTTGCTAAATAAGTCCACTTCACCAAAAGGGTAAACTCTCTGACCATCCAATCAAAGGGCGTGACAACAATGTAACAAACACCTGCTAGTAAGCCTTGCCAAATCAAAATCTGATTGGTCAAAGAAACAGGTTGCTTGACACTTATTTTATGCTTCCGGGCCGCAGAATGGATAATGAATGATTGAAAAGGTGGGGGTTCAGCCTGTCAGTGCTTAGAACATACGCCGCACACTTCATCAAATTGGTCTGCATGGCTGTCACCCAAGAAGGAAGCCTCTTCTGAAGTCTGTACACAGAAAATACAGATCTAAAAGCATTGGAAATGCTATGAAAGGAAGCGAAGAGACCTTTTGGAATTAATTAATAAGTATTTATGGACAAAATATCTATCAGGTAAAAATAAGTCAGATATTTTTTAGGCCAGAAGAGAAGACCTTACCGACTGACCACTGATTTTGTTAACACCATTAGCACCATTGACACCGCTCCACCATGTCTTTTCAAAGCCCTGGATGTAATGAAGACCTGGTTCACACTGACCTTCCAATTTATTCTGAAGTGCTCAGCAGACAGTGCTCAGCTCAATGTGCACCAGACAGACAAAAGTAATAGCACACCTACACATTACGCCTACAGCTTTAGGACATTCCCCCCTCCCCAGCAGTCACAGCAGTTTCCACTCCTCTGGGACGAGTCTACACGATTTTGGAGTGTCTGGAAATATTTGCCCATTGTGAGCTTGGACACTGATGTTGGAAAAGAGGGCATTGCTCACAATCTCTGTTTCCTTTCATCTCAAAGGTGCTGGTTGGGGTTAAGGTCAGAAATCTGTGAACTTAGCCAAGGTCTTTATGGACCTTACTTTGAGTAAAAGGCCTTCTCTAAATTATGCTTGATTTTGTAAACCTGTGGTAATGAGACTAAAACACCGAAACAGAATTCTCCATTCTCCAATGTCCATTAGGGTGTCACAATACTTTTTGTCCACTATTTCAGTACATGTTTTTTCTCATTTTAATGTTTTAACTAGTGGTTTTATACTGAGACTCTTCCTCTGTTGCTGCGGTTCAGGTTGAACATGAGAAAGCTGGATGTTTTACCACTGATGCGAGAAAACCGTTTTAGTGCGAGTGATCATGTTTAAACATGAACACATGTGGAACATGCTGCACATCCCTGAGCCCACGACTCATCTCTCCACTGTAACCAGCAACTAATGAAGACAAAACACGACGTCAACATCGCACAAACAAGAATTTATAGAGTCGTGGAAAAAGAGCTCACAAACAATTCCTATAGTGCAATGAGAACCACATTGTTCCCCGAAACAAGCACCCAGGTTTAGCTGCACAGGGTCTTACATGCCTGAAGCAAAGAACCACATTCATTTAAAATAATGTGAGTAGAAGTATTAATGATATTGATTCTAATAAAAATATACATACAGTGTTTGGGGGCAAATTAGTGAAATCGGGAGTCATTTTATAAATTGAATTCTCCTGTTAGGAAGTTGCCAGATTGTGAGAGGAACCCAGAACACCCCCTGATATCCAGACAGTGATGGTGCAGCAGAGCTTTTGTCCTTCACTAGACTTAAAACTTTACACACAATCCAGTTTAATGAAATATAGATAAGCCTAAAAAATATCCCATGTAAGGACCACAGCTAAGTTTTGAAATGGAGAGCCAGGCTCACCATCTTTGGCTTTCTGTCCAGCTCCAATCTTAAAACTAACCATCCGTAGTGGCAAAAGAGACCCAGCACTCGCAGGCTGCTGGAGAACCAGACAACTTTTTAAATGATACACAGGAAACCTCATAATCAACTAATCAAGACCAATCATTATCAAAATCATAACCCCCCACCCTGCAGCCTCAGATGGACACATTGGTACGGTGATCATTGAGGGGAGAGAGACATCTCAGGGAAAGTCCAAATCAACAATGCAGCAAGTTTACATCAGTAATTCTGAGTGTTTTTGTTAAACGGCCTCTGACTGTGGAAGGTACAAAGCTGCTCCTTTATAATTGGCTTAATAAAGGCCTCTGATGGATTTGTGGCCATAATTACCACAGAACTGTCCAGCCTTTCTCACAAGTAACGACCCTCAAACGACCAAAGGTCATAGGTCCTAGGTCAAAGGAATACTGGTTTTCTGATCTACGGTGAGATTTTAAGACCCAACCCAAAAAACAATCTAGTGTGATGGATTTGCTCACCGTGAGTCTCGGGTTAAGGGAAAGCTGCAAATCATGGGCGTGCTGCAGGAACCCGCGCCACCCTCCAAACAGTGACGAGCTGAAGAGAAGCCATCAAAGTGTGTGTGTGTGTGTATGTATGGGGAAGGGGGGGGGGTGTAATTATTAACCTTCTTTAACTCGCTGAAAGAATGAGCTCTGTGGAAGGAAGTGGCGCATCAAAGGCGGATTTATGCTTGTTTTTCAAAACTGAACAAATAAACCTCTCAGGGCCAAAAAGTCTGCTTTTATAAACCAGTATTTGAGCTCCATCTATTAATGCTGTTATAGAGTTTAAGTAAACAGCTCAACCCTGCATCCTGGGGGACTTGAAAACCATGACGCAGCTCAGTTTGCTCGTTAAACTCCACGGCGTGGTTTATCTTAATCACGTTGAAACACTGGGGTTGTGACGTTTCCAAAGTCAGCACTCATGTTCTACGGGCCGAACCCTAATCCGCCACCGTAACTGATCTAATCAGGCGTCTGGGAGCAAATCTGATTAAAATTGGAGCCTTTAAAGAGGCTTAAGTAGATATGACTGCTTTAATAAATAAACGGCTCAGAGAGAAAGAGAGGTTTCTTCATGAAATAACCAAATGCATCCATGCCTTTGATCACGTCACATCTTTTCCCTCAGAGTTCTTTCATTTCAAAGGCGGCGGGACACTTCAGCAACCCTATGGGCTGAGGACCTACTTCAAAAAGGTTATGACCTGGATTGCATGTGATGCCTGGACATGAAGAGGTACTAATGACTTAGTGGGATCAGCGAGATGAACAGAGCCCGCACAACTTTCTGGCTCGGGCCAAACCAGGGTTAGATTTAGGCTACACTCCACTTCAGACCTTTCAGGCTGAAGCTGTAACATCCGACTACAAATTACAGAGTAAGAGGCTGTCAGATTGAAGAAAATCAGTAGAATCACAATGAAGCTAATGAGGTGGTGAGCACCGAGTCGGGATTGCCGCTTCCATCGCTGCTCTATGTGCTGGACTTTTCCATCATACACTTAACTTTCTGAAAAACAGCAGAGTCCAGTGTCAGTGCCTCGAATTCAGATTTGTAAATGCCAGGTCATTTTTAACATGTTAACAATGTGCGGTGGCTTAGTGGTTAGCATGTTTGCCTCTCAGCGCTGGGGATTTTCGGTTCGAATCCCAATCTGTGTGGGTTTCCTCCGGGTTCTCCGGTTTCCTCCCACAGTCCAAAAACATGGATTACAGGTAAATTGAATGCTTCTGTATAGTGTGTGTATGTGTGTGACTGTGTGTGTGAGTGTGTACCCAGCGATGGATTGGCACCCTGTCCTGGGTGTATCTCCACAGCGCCCGAGACGATCTCCCCTGGATGGGCATGGGGAACACCCCCCCCCCCCTTCCTGCGACCCTCATAAAGGAATAAGCGGAAGATAATGAATGAATGAATAAACAATTCACTAGTTGCATCAGGTGGAAGACCAGGATTGAACATCTTGATCCACATATTCAAACAGATGATAAAGTGTATAACAACAGTGAGTATACCACTCACATTTCTGTAGACATTTAAGTATACCCATCAAAAATCTGTTTAGATCAAGACCCTGTCATGGCCAGCCAAATCTCCAGACCTGAACCCAATCTCTGGAATGTAATCAAGAGGAAGTTGAATAGTCACAAGCCATCAACCAAAGCTGAACCTGTTGAAAGGTCACCCAAAAGCATTATATTACATTTAGTCATTTAGCAGACGCTTTTATCCAAAGCGACTTACAAATGAGAGAACAAACATAAGTCAGTATTATTAGGAAGAACCAGCTAGACTATAGTACCATCAACCCTACGCATAACTCGAGCCTTTTTTTAAAATTTTTTTATAGCAAGTGTCTGTGGAAGAGATGGGTTTTGAGAAGTCTCTTGAAAATGTTAAGTGAGTCAGCCTTACGGATATTGTTGGGAAGGTCGTTCCACCATTTAGTCGAGGTGAATGAAATGGAGTGAAAATTGGCACCCAAAAGCAGTGTGAAAGATTCAAAAATCATGGTTATTTCACCAAATATTGTTTTCTGAACTCTTCCTGAGCTAAAACATTAGTATAGTTGTTTTTAAATGAATATATTAAAATATTTGTATTAAAAAATATTAAAAATTGCATTATTTGAGGTCTGAAAGCACTGCGTCTTTTCAGTTATTTTGACCATTTCTCATTTTATTGAAATAAATACTCCGAACCATGGAATAAGCACAATAGAACCCCACCCCCCTTCTCACCTGCCAAACCATGTTTTAACATGGGTAGTTCTGGTGCTTAAATCTGATTGGCTGAGCCGCTTGTCTAGCTGTGACATTATTTACAGTTACCCATACCTCTGACTGCTTCATCGTATAAATGCGCAATTTAAAATATACGGTTTTCTCCTTTTTATTTAAACTGCATTTTGCAATTTGGCAGTATTTGATTGTTAAAGAAACCGGAAATCTTTTGCTTGCGGTCAGGGTTCACTTTAAAAAATGGACTGGGTTATGGCACAAAAAATGAGTTTATTAGCGATTTTGCTTTCAGACAATGCATTTATGAATCAATCCTGTTTTATTGCATTATAGTGTGTTAACCACTTGCACATCGTGCCTAATACCATTTAACTCTTTTCCGTGGTTTATTCACAATAATGCAAACCCTCTCGTGTCTTATTGTTCCAATACACACAACGGAGCCCCACCCCCATCCATTTCCTAACATGGCGGCCGCGTCACATGAAACAATTCTATCAATGTTTCACATATTTCTGCATCAGGTAACTTGTTTCCATCAGTTGCATATATCTGGAAAAATGAAATCGACAAAACTGTCGCTCTCGAATTTCACCACATGGCTGTAACTTTCATTTGCCAACATTAGGATAAGTTCAGACATGCTATTTATTGTTTTTAGTCACAAAAAACATAATTATACAATCTGCTCCACAATATACTGACAACATGAATAATTCCGGAGTTTATGGTGGGGAGGCAGAAATAGGACCAGCAACCTTATACTGGGGACGGGCTCAATTATGTGACGTATGCTACGCTGTGGGTTGGCTAGATATTATAGTATCAAACCTCCAGCCCAACCTGATCCATTAAGCTTTTTAAACTTTAAAAAAAAATGTATAAATTGCACGAACAACAAAACTAAAAAAAAAATATTAATAAAAAAAAAATTCCTGGAACACTGCAGCTCTGGACCCTGATCTGAAGGAGGAGGTTGTAAACCCCAGAGTACTAAATCTACACTCCATCGGTTTATACATATTAATGAGATTAGAGACTTTGTGTCCTGAGCAGAGCGAGGCTTATTCATGCTTTCATCTCCAGCAGGACTGATTACTGGAGCGTTCTTCTGACTGAACTGCCTACAAACACAGAGCGTCAGCTGATACGTGATGAAGTGCAGAGGTTTTTAATGAAAAGAAGAAAACATGGGTTCATTCTTAAACCCTCACTCTGCTACCGCCTTAATAAAGACCAGACCTCATTGAACAACTGCTTTCTCCATGTTTTATGAGATCATATTTATCTGACAGTAAAGCAGTATGAAGCTCGTCTGGTTTAAACCTCACATTCCACCAGCGGCAGTGACTGGAGATGAATGAGGCCTTGAGGTACAAACTTTCCTGTTTCCACCAGCTGCAATATATGTAAAAAATAAATAATTAATACAACGCACACAGGTGATCTGTGAAAAAATTCCGCACCATGCCTTCAGGCTGTGGAAGTTCTATTCTAGTGGACAAAGGTATAGAACATGACTTGAGATGATGTGTTTCAGTCTCATTACCATTTAAATCAAGTATTAAGTCAAAAAAACTAAGAAAGCCGAATGCTTTTAAACAGATCTTGACTGACTCACAAAGAGCCTCAACAGGTTTTTGTGAACAGAGATTGTGAACCGGGTTCTCTAATCCAAAACGTTGTAGAAAGAAAGCACAGCAGAGAAAATTAGAATTAACTAAATATGTAGGTGTCTCAATACTTTTGTTTACATGGTGTTCTTCATGGTGTCCCGGTGATAAAATGGACCGGACAAAAAAAACCTGAACTACATCTGTATGAGTGATGAAGCTGAAGAACCGCAGCTCAGATGCATTTCATCATGAAGATTTATTTGTTTCTGTGGCACAAAAAAAATTATAACATTATTTAAAAAAAACAAAAAAAAAACCACTTATGTAACTGGTCCAGATTCATCCGTGAATAGTGCACAAAGTTCATCCCACAGGTTCGGGGAAAGCTTATGGACAACTAACTTCTGGTTTCAAACACTATCTCATGAAAAGTATTTACATTTAGAGTACTGAGCAGGTTCTTTAATCCAGAGTTTAATCCAGAAGTACAGAATTTATTACATCATACAATTTGTACGTCAAGGTAACAAGGCCAACTGTGCAAGGCTTAATCCGCAAACCCTGCTTAATCCAGTACTAATTTTAGTGAATGAACACTTCTCTGCCTTAACAGCTTCAGAAAGTGTAATATAGGGCCCTCGTTTTAATTGGACCTGTGGAAACTCGGAAAACTGACTCCAAACAAGAAGAGACTGTCATATAAACAGGAAGTAAGTACACAGTGCTTTAAACAGCACATCTAACTGACTTTAGCTGAACTGTTCATTAATATTAAACATGTAAATCAAAGGTAAAGGGAATAAAGGACTAAAAACCCACGTGGATCTACAAATGAAGCAGATGCTAGGAGAACGCTGAGCCACGTCTGCCCTCTAGTGGAAACTTGTCGACACTGCATCCGGCAATGAGGCGGCAGGAGAAGGGCTGATTGCTTTAAATCCTTTTTATTCATTTCAGTCAAATATATTTATATATTTATACCAATCCTTGTTTAGTGAGAAGGGTAGAGGAGAGCGTGAGGATGGGTACAGAAACCAGAAATCAAACTGCAAATAAACAAAAACCAAAGCAGTCCTGACATGATGAATGATTTCAGTGTGCCTCCACAAGGTGACGCCGACATGACACAGGCCAATCCGTGGGTCGGGACTCATTTTTAATGGTCAGCGTCACTGATTTCATAAGATTTACATGATTTAAAAAACTTCATAAAAGTTCCTGAATGCAAGCGGCCAAGCGCCATGGGTCGCCCTCGCCGGCATACGGGTCAGGAGTTAAAGTTTTGCATAAAGGCACGAAAGCATTATAGCCCAACGGGCATTTTTGGCAAGACGTTGGTCCCAAATAGTCTCTCTGTCTCTTTTTAGTATAAACTGCACAAAAAAGAAAAATCAGACAACAGAACAAAAGATTATTATAGCTAAAAGTGTTCTATTCGCTTCTAATAAAAACTACCAAGGTTCAGCCATAACCCCCAGGGGGGACAGTGGGTAACTCCTGAGGATATCAGCAGTACAAGACACCCCAGACAAAAAGAAAAAAAAAAAACAACAAAAAAAAAAAAAAACAAGAAACAAGTTCTTGGGCAGTCCGGGTCATCCTCTAAAGTGGGTACAGCTCAAGCAATGATCTTTGATGCTGGAACTCTGTAAGACTCATTTTTCCCGGTCTGATTCCCACTGAATCCTGGGGTTTGCAGCAGGGCAGGACTGCAAGGCGCCGCAGGATCACCTCCACGTTGGGATACGACCCGACTTGCGGTAGTTTCAGTACATCTATTAGACGGCAAGGAAGGTCTGGATGGGAAGCCACGCTCAGCCAAGTGTTCCTCCACTTGTGAAGTTCATCCTGTAGAGCGTCGTGGTTCGGCAGATCGTCTTGGAACGAGCGGAATTCGTCGGGGTCTGAGCAGCACCCTGGCATGTTCGCTACCACAGAAGGTACGATCTGTAGGCAACGTAGTGCAGAGAGCACGTGATCCGACCAGAGTTCAGCTATCTCAGACACTACGTGCTCGATCGCCCCCTTACTAACTATGTCCCGATAGTGATCGATCACAGTCTCCTGGAGGGTGGGGTCCACACTGATCTGCAGCCTGGCAGCAATCACAACTGCCTCTTGGTACCAGGAGTAAAGGAAAGAGTCAATGTTGTTCGCCAGGTGGTTCAGAGCAGTGAGCAGAGCGGGCAGTTCAGTCATTGCCTGACACAGATCTAAAGGCCCAGCCTGTAGTCTTTGGCTCAGGTCTTTAGTAAGGGCCAAGATGTTTCTCATAATCACAAGGATAAGAATAAATTCAAAGTTCTGTAGGACAACGAGGAAGCTGGCAACCTGGGCATCGTCATCTTGTTTCATCTCGTGCAGACAGAGCAGTATGACGTGCAGGGCGTCGAGCATAAAGTCAAGAGTGTCATGATTCTTCTCCCACTGGCCTCGGGTCAGCTGGAGTCTCAGTTCCTTGTGCTTGGTATCAGTCTCCTGAAACAGAGAACCAAGCGACTGGTGGAGTTTGGCCTGATTGCCAGAATCCTCAGTCACCCACTGGAGCAAGTTCTCCACCCATAAGTAGCTTTCTGCGATCCCGGTGATGGTACAGGACCTGGCAAGCCATGTAACAAGTGAGACAGAGTTGTTAAGGGTGCGTAAGGCGTGAGGATACCTCTGAGAAAACAACGCCGTTGCTGCTCTTACTTGAACCCCCGCCGATCCAACAGTCAGCACACTTTGCCCACGACACAGAGCCAGGTTCACGCCCCATTTCTCAGACAGAGCCTCAATCACCGATTCCACAAAGACCCCAGTGTCGTCTTCTAGCGGCACGTACGCCAGGACATCCTCACACAGCACGGGCTGTTTCTCTAGATAACTGATTGATACAGGGATGTATGTATGACCTTCAATCTCAACATGTTGCTCATAAGTTATAGAGAAGAACTTGGTGCTCTGAAGTTGGCTGACTATGGGCTCCTGAGCGGGAAAGGCATAGTAAGACAGAAGCCCTTTGTGTGTTTCAGCTTCAGGTTTGTGAGATTCTGTTCCATCTTGAGATGCAGCACATGACTGATCCACGGCATACTGACTGGCGGCTGTGTCAGGACCCTCCTGAGGAGCAGGGGGTGTATTGTCAACCTGAGCCTTACCGTCTTCGGAGGACTGCATAGGTACATCAACGGGCTTTACAAGTTCTTGGTGTTCTGTGACCGCCATGGGTACTTCAGCACATGTGTTAGGGTTAATCTGAGGGTTATGCAAAGAATCCTGGACATTACTTTGCTCTATGGAAATGGTTTCTTTTGTGGTGTCCACAGCTTCATCTTGGGTTTCAGGTTTGCAGCTGCTGCTGAGTGAAGATGATATTAAGTGCATGGCAGTAATACTTTCTTGTGAATCCTGAACTGCACTTGTTTTGTCTGTGGCGGCATCAGGTTCATTTAGTGGAGTTACTTCAATGGAGTTAATGAGATTCTGCTTAGGCGTAATATTAGCGCTGTCTTTGGGAGGCGCTTTTAAGTTGATGTATCCTTTCTGTAAATTCTCTAGGGCCCCTGCTCCCCCTTCCATACTGTCCTCCCACACCGCTGCTACCCCTTCCATACTGTCCTCCCTCAATACTGCCGCTTCCGCGCTGCCGCCCGGCGCCCTGGCTGCCATAGCCATACTGTCCTCCCGCACCTCTGCTGCCCCTTCCGTACTGTCCTCCCGCAGCGTTGCCCCTTCCGCGCTGCCGCCCGGCGCCCCGGCTATACGGTCCTCCTGCACCTCTGCTGCCACTTCCATACAGTCCTCCTGAACCTCTGCCACCCCTTCCATACGGTCCTCCCGCACCTCTGCTGCCCCTTCCATACGGTCCTCCCGCAACTCTGCTGCCACTTCCATACGGTCCTCCCGCAACTCTGCTGCCACTTCCATACGGTCCTCCCGCAACTCTGCTGCCCCTTCCGCACTGCCGGCCGGCGTCCCTGCTGTCCCTTCCGCTTTGCCGCCCGGTGTCACTGCTGCCCCTTCCGCACTGCCGCCCGGTGTCACTGCTGCCCCTTCCGCACTGCCGCCCGGTGTCCCTGCTGCCCCTTCCGCACTGCCGCCTGGCGCCACTGCTGCCCCATCTGCACTGCCGCCCGGCGTCACTGCTGCCCCTTCCGCACTGCCGCCCGGCGTCAATGCTGCCCCTTCCGCACTGCCTCCCGGTGTAACTGCTGCCCCTTCCGCACTGCCCACCGCAGTCATTGCTGCCCCTTCCGCACTGCCCCCCGACCACACTGCTGCCGCTTCCGCACTGCCACCCGGCGAAACTGCTGCCGCTTCTGCACTGCCGCCCAGCGAAACTGCTGCCGCTTCCACACTGCCGCCCGGCCTCACTGCTGCCGCTTCCGCACTTCCGCCCGGCGAAACTGATGCCGCCTCCGCACTGCTGCCTGGCGAAACTGCTGCCGCTTCCGCACTGATGTACGGCCTCACTGCTGCCGCTTCCGCACTGCCACCCGGCGAAACTGCTGCCGCTTCCGCACTGCCATCAGGCACCTCTGCTGCCACTTCGGTACTGTCCTCCTGCACCTCTGCTGCCACTTTCATACTGTCCTCCCGCACCTCTGCTGCCACTTCCATACTGTCCTCTTGCACCTCTGCTGCCACCTCCATACTGTCCTCTTGCACCTCTGCTGCCACCTCCATACTGTCCTCCTGCACTTCTGCTGCCACTTCCACACTGCTACCTAGTACACTGGTTTCAACGTTTAGCGCTGTTGTGGCATGCTCCATGGAAAGAAACTTATTTAGTTCAGTATCAATCCCGTTCGCAATTTCTGAGGGCTCATCAGTGACAACCTGAACATTCAGAATTTTAGAACCAAGCATTTCTGGTAATATCTCTTTCACATCTTTGTGGCAACTCTTGACTTCACTCTCTCCTGGTACAACAGACTCAGAGACAGCTGCACTCACTATATTGTTACTTATGACTGCTGTTGTGACTTCCATCATGCTATCCTCATCTTCTGGAGATGACCCTGTCTGCTTTTCTTTGGCCTTCTCTTGAGATGAAGGTTCTTTGGTGACATCCTGCATAACCTGGCATGCTACAATAGGCTCAGTGAGGGCATCGTGGGATGACATTATTGCTACAGGTTCCATGCTGATATCTTGCACCTCTGTGGGCACCATAATGACAACCTCACCATTTGTGCTTTGCTCATCTGCAACAGTTAAAGGTTCATTAGTTTGGTCAGTTGTGACTTCAATGGTGTCCTCATCGTCTAGCTCTGTGCTGACTTTTAGATTACTTGATGTATTTATTGAATCCAGACTGGCTGTAGTAAAGCCCACGTTTGTGCTGACGTTGGGATTAGTCTCAGTAATGACAGGCTCTGTGCAGAAACTGGTTGCATCAACCACTGACCCTGTGCTGACACTGGGTATGGTTGCGGTAATGATGGTCTCTGTGCTGACACTGGGACTGACTCCAGTAATGACCATCTCTGTGTTGATACTGTGATCGGTTGCAGTGATGACCGGTTCCGTGCCGACGCTGTGATCGGTTGCAGTGATGACCGGTTCCGTGCCGACGCTGTGATCGGTTGCACCAGTGCCCACCTGTCTGCTGAAGCTGTGATCAGTTGCAGTGATGAGAGGTTCAGTTCCGACGCTGTGATCGATTGCAGTGATGTCAGGTACCGCGTTGACGCTGTGATCGGTTGCAGTGATGTCAGGTACCGCGTTGACGCTGTGATCGGTTGCAGTGATGAGAGGTTCAGTTCCGACGCTGTGATCGGTTGCAGTGATGACAGGTTCCGTGCTGACGCTGTGATCGGTTGCACTAGTGTCCATCTCTGTGCTGACACTGTGATCGGCTGTTACAGTAACGAGAGACTCTGTGCAGACACTGGGACTGGCTGCAGTAATGACCAGCTCTGTGATTGCTTCATCAGAGTCTTTGTGCACATCTTGTGCTACTTCTGCCGACTCCTCACGGTTCATTGAAATACCTCTCTCATTATCCAAGCTACTGGGTCCGGTAACAGAATCCTGTATTGCATCTGGACCACAGCGAGATGTTTCCATGGCTTGAGTTGTGTCTTCAACTGTACAAAACGACAAAATGACTATTAGGAACAATAGAACATTGAATTATTAGCTTTAATAACATTTCTATAAGCTTCCTGTTTGATATATCAGCAAAACCAGAGGGATGGAATTTAAGGCCACACATTTATTTTAAAAAATAACAAAAATAAATGGATACATTTTAAAAATCGTCCGCGTGTGTTGCACCAAATCCAGATTAGTGGAGAATCTGGTGTGGGTGATCAGAACACCAAGTTACTACATAACAATCAGCCTGTTTCTCACCTGTCATGTGTGATTGTGGAACTGTACCATTTACTTCCTCTGACCCAGTTTGATGTACAATTTCCTCTGATAAGGCTCCACCCACATCTGATAAGCAAGGCTGGTCCAACTCTATAGAAAATAGATGTTAGATATTAAGCCCTGAAGTGTTGCTTTATAAATAAATTTGCATAAAATCATGTTTCAAATGTGAACAAAGTAAATTGCAGGTAACTGATATTACTTTCACACAAACACCACATTTGCTTATAAACATCCCCCTGGGACAGCAGAACTCACCTGCATCAGCCTTCATGCTGCAGATGATATTCATCACCTACAACAAAAGAAAACAGGGAATCAGACTACATGGCCATGAAAATGGGAAACTTTTCCCCATTACCACTCACTTACCTGAGAGAGGAAGCCCTGACTGTCAGGGTCATGAGTCATACAGAGGTCAAGGAGTTCCACCAGAGTTCGCAGAACTTCATGGTGCATAAGAATCATCGCGGAGTTGGTCTTGCCACCCCAAAAAGGAAAGTCCCTCTTCAACGTGGCTCTCAGAGTGTTTAAGGTAGTCTTCATCAGATCAAACTCCATGCTGATGCTGGGCAGCACAGCCACCAGCCTAAGAAGAGCAGTCACATTAGGGTGATCCTTAGCCTCGGGGTGGTTCAGAGCTTCAGATATGGAGGACGGTGGAGGTACGTCTTGGTACTTCTCCTGCCAAACAGAGGCCCATGTGTTTATTTGCTCCTCTGTTGATTCGGGGTCAGGAAGGTCACTTTGGTAAATGCTATACAGTTTGTCAGGGGAGTCTCGAAGAAGTGGAAGAGGGTTGCAAGTGGGAAGAAGAGACAGAACCCTTAAAGCCTTCAGATGACCTTCTGAGAAGTTTAACCTCATTTCTTCAATTAGACCCCTCAGAACAGGCTGACTCACAGTGTCTCTGTAGCCCACCTCTGGGGATTCATAGCCAGACAACGCATCAGGGTAGGACGGTGCCCCTGCGACTTTGGCCGCCAGCTGTACGGCCTCGTCAAACCATAGTTTGTGAACCACTTCCATGTTCTCCAGCATTTTCTCCAAAGTGTCTATTATGACCGGAATCCTTTCTATTTCACAAATAATATCAGCTGGGTTTCCACACCGGAACACTGTGCTGCAGCTGCGCAAAGGTGCACAGGCGTTCTTCAGGATCACCAGCGAAACCACAAAGTCTGACTCTCGGATGGTGGTGGAGAGCATCAGGGCTTGAATTGACATGCTATTGCTCCAGGAAGCATCAGCATTGGAGCTAACGGAATCCAGGCAGCTAAGTAAACCCTCCAGCATGTCCACTAGGAGGTCAAAGAAATCCTCCATCTTCTTCCACTTGGACAAGCAGGTCTCTGGGACTTCCTCAAGGACTTCTCCCAGAGCACCTTGGAGGCCCTCCCTGGTGCGAGATAGCTCCTGGTGCAGTTGAGGTGACTGATCAAGAAACAGCAGCAGGTCTTCCACCACGGCAAGGACCTTGGCAATGGGGTCGATCTGGAGGCTCCCCGCAAGCCAATAAGCAAGTCCACAGGACTCACTGGGTGTATTAACAGCAAGTGGATGGTTTTCCAGAATGTTTAAAGACATCTGGCGAAGGCCTGGGGTCCCGGCACCCATGCACATGAACGACTGGGCACGACAACAGGCCATCTGAAGCCCCCACTCATCTGAGAGAATTCCTGAAAGAACCCGGGCTTGAGCATCTGCACTTAAGCTTGTGTTTAATGGCAGGAATCCTAAAAGGGCCACTTTGGGGGTGCAATCATCAACATATCGAACAAACGCTGGAGCGAATCTCTGATCATCCACAGTCAACACCTTGTCAGTTATAATAGAGAAGAATGGGGACTCCAGAACCTCAGCTGTGACGGATTCCCTGATGGATTTAGCGATGCAGTCCAACAGAAAGGTATTAGACGGACAAACAGTGTCTCTTCTGTTCCAGTGAAACGACTGTAGCTCCTGCATGACCACCTCACACTCCTCCTGCGGTAGAACCTTGATCGTCCGGTTTCTCCGACTCAATCTGGCAGCCACTCTGAAAACCCTCTCCATGTTCTGCAGGTTATCGGATGGAGGCTCAGAGTGCCCATTTGCATCTACTGGGTTTGTTTGCTGGTCATCTTTATTATTTTCAGCTACCACGTCTGAGATCCGAGTCGCCTCAGTCACAGTTCTCTGATTATCTAAAACAACACATACACACAGATTTTAAAAAGATTAAGACTGTAAATTTGACAGGTTGACTTAAAATATATTCATCAAATGGATATATTTTCCTCATGTGGACTGTATTGGGACAACACCTGGTGTATCACAGTGCATAATGCATGGTACATAAATGTCATGATGGAGGAGTTTAATGTGGCAGAGCCTCATCTCCAACTACAACAGAGATTTAAATCTCAGATCCCTCATACATCATCAGCATCTGACGTTCACAAATGCTTTTACATACAAAGATTCCCAAAAATGCACTATAATATCTTGGAGAAAAAAAATATTATAAGGGTCAACGCTGACACAGCAGCAACAGGGAACCAATTTAAAGTGTGTGATAACTTTTGTCTATATTTTGTATTTTTGAATTTAATTATTAAACAGTTTGTTATAAAGAATACAACCTAGGTGGCCAATAAGAATTAGGTTTAGCAAAACTGCTACACAAATACAACGTACCCATTTCTATTAACTCATTAAAGTTGGCGATGGTTTGCAGAGGAGCGACCTGTGAGAGGAAGAGGTTCACATATTTATTCAAATTTACACTAAAGAATTAACCATTACATCAAATTCAGTCCTTATTTTCAAACCTGAATCTCCATCTCCTGCACGTCTTCTGTATGGTTGCCTGCAGAAAACCAAGAAAATGTGTTTATATTAATTTATTTATTGAGGAACATTTGTCTAAACCTGTAGATTCGAGAGGAGATTATTCAGAGGGAAGGCAAGGTGGCTTAGTAGTTAGCATGTTTGTTTTCCTCAGCACCAAAGATCCATGTTCTCCCAGTGCCCACGTTGGTTTTATCTGGGTTCTCCATTGGGTTCAGGATTTGGTACATCAAGGTGTTATTGGTAATTTATTTGGAGTTTTTATTTAAGTATCCTCAGGTTGGTCATTGCCAGACAGTATATTCAGAGTTTGGTGGCTTGATAAATGTTTTGTGTATATTTGAGTCTAGCTGTGCATGCTTGCTTCCTTTTGGTAGGTATTGCATTCTATTAGTGCATTCTATGTTTTACCGTTAGTGGAGTGTTCGATATTGTGCCCATTGGGGCAGAATTTTCAGGTTTTGGATACTGGAGGTAAGTTTTTTATTTATGCAGCTTTGGTTTACTTTGTGTATTTTGTTGTATTTAAGGCATGGGTTAAAGCAAGAAACTTTTCTTTTTTCCTGGCAAATGACAATTTCAGCAATTGCAGAAAATGTGGTGTAGTTGGGGGACACACTCTTTTGCCTAATTTTATACAATAAGCACATTTATAAAGTATATTAATCTAAACAGCCTGTGTAAGGAGAGAAGAGAAAATCTATAAAATGACAAAAAGCAATACCTGAGCAGCAAAGGTACATAAATGGTTATATAATGGAGTTACTTTGACTCTGGGGGATCAGGGGGTCCTCCTCCAGATAATTATTAAAAGATCAAGTGAAATTTAGTATATCCTGGTGAATTTTAAAAGGTAGGAAGCTCTCTAAAACAAGCCTTACGAAAGCATTTCTATCTGTGGCACACGATTTTATTAACTCCTCGAGAGGTTGTGACATGGTGAGCAACAGATCATGTTCAGCTATAAACACACACTCGCACTTACAGATCGCAGACACGGTCAGTCATTGAAGCATGTGCATTTGTTATTATAGCTGAGGCCCCGGATAAGCATGTGGGGTGCCTCTGACTGATGGCATGCCAGAACTGCCATAGATTATTTATTATCAGTTCAACGCTGTATTTGTTTTCATCAGATTCACCATTGATGACAACATGGCGGCGCGCAGCGGCTTCTCAGGCTCCCGGCAAAAAGGCTATGTAACTGGTGGTACAGTTCTGTATCCATAAAAGATGGATACAGAGCCGTACCCCCGCCCCTCTCCCACCACGTTTCCATCTTGTTGGTCCCGACAAACCAGCCCCTGCTGGGACACTTCAAAACCATACAAAAAAAAACAAGACTGTGCGGCCCTGCAATGTCAATGCCATGCGACAGATCTTTTTCGGCAGCACAGACTGGCAGGTCTTTAGGGAGGCTGCTGAGAGTATAGAAGAGCAAAATCTGGAGGAATACACGTCTGCCGTCCTCGGATACATTAGTAAACGTGTGGAGGATTGTCACCACCACCAGGACTGTGATCTGCGACCTCTGAATGCAGAGGTGCGTACACTGCTAAAAGCAAAGGGATGCTGCCTTCAGGTCCGGTGACTCACAGTGACTTAGAGCAGCTAGAAGAGAGCTGACTGCAGGGGTTAAAGTGATTTTAAAGTGATTTAAGAGGGCAAATGCAGCATATGCCCAAAAAATAATAATTCAGGGACACTTCTCATCCCAGGATCCACGGAGCATGTGGCAGGGCATGACTACCGGCAAAATGGCCCTCTCGCCAATAGTAACAAAATGCTTCGAAAGTCTGGTCCCACATCAAATCTATAATCCATGTCACTGTGGACACAAACCAATGTGCATATCGGAAAAAAACTGTCCACAGAGGATGCCATTTCCTCCATGGTCCACACCACCCTCACCCACCTGGAGCAGAAAGACTCTTATGTCTGTATGCTCTTTGTGGACTTCACATCTGCATTCAACACAATGATCCCTCAGACACTATGCAATAAACATGCACTTCTCAGACTGAGCTCCTCTCTTTGCAACTGGGTCTGTGAAGATCCACATCTCCTTCTTCACTATAACCCTCAGAATCGGTTTCCATCAGGGCTGTATGCTGAGCCCCCTCTCCTGTTCTAACATTCCCATCAGAGTTGTTATATTGTAAAATTTGTGGACATCACAGTAGTGGTTTGATGCATCACACACAGTGATGAGTCCATCTACAGACAGGAGGGTTGGTACAGAAACCTCTGCATCAATGTAAATAAAACGAAGGACTTCAGAAGGGGCAGACACGCCCACCTTCCCCCTTCCAAAGTGGAAACAGGTGCCCCACCCACCTCGGAGCCAAACAAGAGGGTGCAAAGAGCCACTCATTTCCAGGTTATGCACCAGGGATACAGGAATTATATAATCGAGCCTCCAGGTGTTGTCAGTACTCGACTGACCCAAAGCCAGTGCCTTGTAGGGCTCGCCCATGGGATATGAACTAGGGCATGTCCTGACCAGTCAATTGATTGGAGGGCGCCTCTCCAACCTCCCATCAATGAGAAAGTGCTTTATTGGGCACATGGCAGCCACACCCACAATTACCCTCAAACACCAAGATCCTTCTCTATATAGACACAGGTCATACCCCAAGGAAAACAGGGTGCCTACTTCTTTTACGAGCAGCCAGAAGGGGTTAAGGAGCTATTCTGTCCTGAGTCTTCACAAGGGCTCACAGTCCAAAATCCTGGACTCACTGTAAATTGGCTGTTCTAAATTGCCCCTATATAATGTGTGTATGTGTGAGTGAGTGTGCCCAGCGATGGATTGGTGCAATATCCTGGCTGTATGTGCCCTGCACCTGAAATATTTTCCCCTGGATGGTATGGGGAACACCCATGACCCTTGTCCTTAATAAAAGATTGAAAAGATAATGAGAGGAGATCATCAAAAAAGAAAGGAAAAAAAACACGATCAATGATTCTGTCAGGGGCATGGTTGCTGGTAACAGAGGTTGGCTTAAAGAATTCTGTAGCTTCTGAATTCATAACGGTCTCCGACTTACGGTAACCAATCACATGACAGACATTTAAACTGTGAGAGTTTGTCTGATTAACACTGCCCACAGTACATGAGAGAGAAAAGATAAAATATACCTTCCAGGTTGGCTTCCGAATTTCTGACTAAGGTTTTTGACTCTTTGTCCTGTAAAAAAGCAGAAATTTAGAGTTTAGAGGCTACGCCATTCTGTAGGAATACATGAGGTAAGAAGCAAAGCTTACCAGGCAGATGCCCTCCAGGGTCTTGGGCGTGACCTTTACACACTGCTCCACCATCCGGTCCAGATCTCTGTTGGAGTTTGTGCCCACCTGCAGCATGGCTACACATGTGGTCCTGTCCTTGGCGTAAGTGTTATTCAGGTAATCCTGAAAGGCCTTATGGCGGTTGACCTCCCCACAACACTCCATGGCGGTGCTCGGTAAGACAGACATGATCTTCAGCAGCGTGTTGATGTTGGAGAAGTATTGCATTAGCGGCAGGCGGAGGGTCTGAAAAATAGAGTCCGGGATGTTCGGGGAGACCACCTTGGTCTTCCACTTCACCTTCCAGCAAGATAGTTCGGTAACAAAGTTGTCTGGATCCGGTAGATCACCAACGTACAGTGGGGGTTTAGACTTTAGACTGTCAATGGTGTAGCTCATAGTGACTGAACACGGAACAAGGGAAAGAAAGTTCAGCGCCTCCTTGTGGTCATCAGAAAAGTGGTCCTTAACCGAGTTAATCAGATGATCCACCAGTGGAACGCTGACTGCATCTTTGTAGTAGCCAACTGGCTTCAATAGGCTGTCGCGAGGAAGTGCTACACTATCAGGGACCTTCACCTGTACGCCCATGGTCTGGGCCAAGCTGCAGGCCTCCTCGAACCAGTTCTGGTGAAACACCTTGATGTTGGTCTTGAGTCGATTCAGTGTGGCTACGATGCCGCTGATCTGGCACAGCTGTGAGGCAACGCTGAAGTGGTCCTTCTGCAGCGCGGCGCTCAGCTCCCTGGTGAAGGACGACACATTTCTGAGGACGACCATGACCACGATAAAGTCAAAATCACGAATCAGTTGGAGCAGCTTCTTGCCTTGGTTTTTCACCGCCAGGCTCCATAGCTGTCCGTCGTCATTTTGCAAATTATCCAAACAGTCGCTTAAAGGTTCAAGGATCTGGGCAAAGACTTCGTACGTGTCATGTTTCTCTAACCATGAGGTACAGAAGTTGCCCTGAAATTCCGTGACTTTCTCATAGCTCTCGCGCAGACCCACCCCTATGACTTGGTCCAGTTGTCGCTCCAGCTCAGGCTTGCTGCCGAAAAAGACCACCACCCGCTCCAAGATGTCCAAAGCTCGTACGACCGAAGGCACGGGGACCGACCTGGACCACCAGGTGTTAAAGGAATAGCAGGAGCAATGAGTGCAGATGGCGAGGGGATACTTCTCCTGGACTTTGCATGCAAATGCTTTGAGCTTGTAGCAGACTTCACCTGAACCAAGGTACGCTTGGCCCCTGCAGTACTTCAGGTCGAGGCGCCATTCGGTCGTCACCAGGTCGAAAAGTCTGTCGCACAGAGACTCCATGTCCAGTGCCGCCTCTACAAAGCCCATCAGCTCCATGCGCATGATGTCGAAGCTGTCCACAAACCTGACAAACACTGGCAAGACGTCCGTCTCGCCAAACCTCACAGTGCGATCGATAAACAGGGAGAAGAAGGAGTTCCCAACTTCTGAGATGATTCCCTCACACACTACACCCTCACACACCCTGAGAAGCTCATCCATCTCCGATCTGGTTACGTATTCCACCTCCACCTCCTGACCTGCCTGTACCGACCGGCTGCGGGCAGCGCAAGATGAATCCAGGAAAGCCTTCAGCGCTGATTTCAGCGTTTCTTTGTTAGCCCCGGCACAGTCCACTGACTTGACTCTGTCCATCTCCATGTTTAAGGTCATTTCTCTCGTCTCCTCGGCATCGTCCTTTAACTCTTCATTTTGATTGTTCGCTGGAGCTAGAAAGGTCCAGGATGAAAGATTAGCTTAAGAATCTTGGTCACAACTGCTAATGTAATAAAGGACGATTTTTTTACCTGATGGCTGAACCTCCATCTCTTCCTCCTAACATAGAACAGAGAACAATAATTAAAACTTGAATGCAAACTTAAACTAAATAAAAAGGTGGAACGGATTCAATGTGCAGATCTGAAGTGTGTATATTTAATACATGCTGACCAGCGAGAGGATATTTTGTATCAGATAAATAAATAAAACAAATGCAATGCTATGAAAAGGAATTCATCTAAATAAGAAGTAAAACCAGAACCAAATCAGAATAAAGAAGAACATGCTAAGTCCACGGACATTACCTTACAGAGCTGCTGCAGGATGTCTGGGTGACCATGCACATAGGAGTTTACCATGTCATCGATGTTAAAGTGCACATCCTGGTTGACGAACACAAATGCCATGTTGCACAGGCGCTTATCGGGAGGCACCTCCTTCATGTAGGACTGATATCTGTGCAGCACCATGTCATACTGGGCATACACGTCCACGTCTGCGTTGATGCAGGGGATGGAGCCCAACACTCTCAGCAGGCTCTGGACGTTGGGGTAGAAGCCGATGTCTGGGATCTTTAGTGTGGCGAATACGCCGGTGGGCAGGATCCTGCGCTTGCTAGCATGCCTCCACTTCACCTCCCAGCAGCCCAGCTCCTCGTAGAAAGTGTCGGGACGTGCCAGGTTGTTCAGGTTGGCATCGGCCACCTTGTCTTTCCTGATGCTGAAGTTGTGGTCAGCCATGTATGACGGCACAAGTGAGAGCCACCGCAGGATTCGCACCATCTCGGTTCCCAAAACCCTGTTGACCTCCTCGATCAGGTACTGCATGACCATCCTGCTCAGGGATTCCCTGTAGTAGTCTTCGGCAGAAGTCTGCTGTTTGGAGTCAGCATCGCCATTAGCTCCGCAGTCCGGAGGAAGCGTGACTGGCACGCCAAGTTTCTTGGCCCGACCCACGGCATCAGAGAACCACTTGCGATGGAAAATGAAGATCTCCTGTAGGTGCTTGTTCAGGAGCTTTAGGGCATTGGAGATTGTGTATTGCAAAGTGCTGCTGATGCTGATGATGCCCCTCAGGCTGGGGTTGAGGATGCTGACACAGCACAGAGTGTTCTTTAGGATGACCAGCGTGATGATGAAATTAAAGTTCCTGAGCTTCTCTCGCAAATTCAGGAGACGCTCCACAACGTTTGTGTCCGTGTCCGACAGTGCACTGGTGCACATCTCACAGATGCTGTTCAGAAGAGGCTCCAGGATGTCAAGCATGGTCTGGAAGGCATCTGTGCCATACTGCCAGTTGTTCTGACATGCCTCCCTGATGCGGACCACCTCACCCTTGATGTGCCCATATGTTGTACCAATTTTTGCATGTAGTTTTCGGGTCAAGGTTGGGGATTGATTTAGAACAGCTGCCACTTCCTCCACAGTGTCCACCACTTCCTGTACTGAGAGCACAGGCAGAGAGCGAATCAGCCACATGTTGAAGGCATAAGGGTTGCTGGGAGAAAGTACGACCTGAGGAAAGTCCCGCAGTATCCTGCATGAGAACTCTTTTAGCTTTTTACACAGCCCTCCTGTTGTTAGGTAGGTAAACCCCCGGCAGTGCTCCATCCTCAGACCCCATTTGTTTCGGATCTCAGATAGCAGGGCAAGGAACAGGCTATCAGAGTCCCCGTCACATGGGAGGAACCCCAGCAAGTGCTTCTGGGGGAAGCCATCATTGCTAACAGTCCTCAAAAAGATGGGGATCTGGTCCTTTCCTTCGATCATGACCCTGTCCTCCAGGAGGATGGAGAAGAAGCGGGCCATTGTCAAAGCATTACGTATCTCCTCACGCATCACATCCTCCCCCAGCTTCAGCACCTCATGTGGGTCAATCTTCTCTACACAAACAGGATCGATGCCCAGCTGTCCCACGGCTCCACCCCCTAAAGACTTTGTGGCACTGAGAGCCGCACTGTTGCCAAGGCTAAAGCCGGAGAAAGCCAACGTCTCCTTAAAGTGAACTTTCAGGATCTCCTTGGCTTTAGATCTAGCAGGATCCTCCGGCTCAAGAATAGGTGCGATTGGATCATGGGGTAGATCCAGTGGTTCCAATTGTGGTGCCAACTGTGGTGCCACCGCTGGTGACGCCTGGGGTGCCACCGCTGGTGACGCCTGGGGTGTCAGCGGTGGTGCCGCCTGGGGTGTCAGCGGTGGTGCCGCCTGGGGTGTCAGCGGTGGTGCCGCCTGGGGTGCCACCTGCTCCAATGGCCTTTTTTTAACGGCTTTCGTTTGAACCACAGCTTGTGGATCATCTGTTGAAAAATATTTGCATGTTACTTCAGAAAGTTTAACAGCCATTAACAGATTACCAGGTTTATCTTCAATAGAAGAGAGTTTAGAAAATCACTAACATACACTAATTTCTTCAGTTTATTAACACAAAACATACAATTAAGGTCCTGGGTCTGAATAAGCACCATGGACACTTGTCCAAAGCAACTTACCAAGTAACCCAACTTAATTAAGGGTGAATATAACCAGATGTAACACTGCAACTAAACCAGTGTTAGGTAAGAATAGCTTGTTACATACTGAGTACACCATCGGTTGGCAATAGGCGGCCCCAAAGCATGACACATTTAGCCCGTGTGGTTGTGCGAACTATAATGAAAGATGATTAAGAAAATAAAAATATATAGTCTACATGTAGCTGGTTATCTGGAAAAATGAATACATTTTCATGTGTTTTGGGCATAGTATCCACATGAAAAAGTAGTGATTTATGAAAACCCTAGGGTCCTAAACGTCACTGTCTGCGACAAATTATGTGACTGTGTGATGTCACACGTAACTGTTATTGATTATGCAACTTATTAGCATTACCGCCCTCCAGGCCCGTATACAAAGTTTATTAATGAATTTGGTGAATTTTTCTCCAATTCCTTGGATAAAGCAATAATAGTTGGTGATTTTTATGTTCACTATGAAAACACATATTGAAAACACTATGACACACTGTTCCACAAAGTGAGGTCATCTCCGATCATTCTCTAATAACCTGTGACTTAGAAATTAATATTGATTCAATCATTAAACTATATAATATGAAGCGCATGTTTAATTCGGGTAAATGTTTGAATGACGCAGTGTTAGAGGGAATAAACATTAAACCAGTATGAAAGAAACTTAACACAGCTGATTACCTTAAATATGGGTTTTCTACTACGACAGCACAGCTTCACTTAAACTAAAATGAATTGATAAATGACTCGTGCCATGGTACACATCCCTGTGTGGCACAGCAATGCTGATGCCATGGACCCACACCAGTATGCACGCCGGAAAAAACGGTCCATCAACATAAATAAAATGAAGGAGGAGATTGTTGACTGGAAGTGGTCTCCAGCTACAGATACTTTGGTGTCCACCTGAATAACAAACTCACGTGGAGCAACAACACTTCCAGTCTGGTCAGGAAGGCACGTCAGCGGTTTTACTTTCTCAGACGGCTGAGGAGAGCTGGATTCGGGAGCTCAGTCCTCACCTCCTTTTACAGATGTGTGGTGGAGAGCATTCTGTGCTCCAGCGTCGTGTTGCACGGACGCTGCTCTGCTACAGACAGGAATCTATCTACCACATTCCTCATTTACATGCTAAAAATTTAGATATTGCTACAAAAGTCATATATTACACAATACTACGTATTATGTTTTTATTATATTTCATATGCTACTAAAATTATACTTCATATACTGCTAAATTTACATGTAAATTGTTTCATATTTTATATGTTGCAATGTTTATATTTAAAGTTTTGCAACGACATCATTTTGCTCATATCCATATTTTACTACAGGCCATTCAGTCCCTGTATAAGCGGAGTAGGAGCTTGGTTCGCATGGCTGGCAGTTTGTCAGAATTGTTTCCAGTGAGAGTTGGTCTCCGTCAGGGCTGTCCTTTGTCACTGATTCTGTTCATAGTATATATGGACAGAATTTCTAGCCGCAGCCAGGGGATGGAGGGTGTCCAGCTTGGTGACCTCATGATCACGTCACTGCTGTTTGCAGATGATGTTGTCCTGTTAGCATCTTCAGGCTGTGAACTTCAGCTCTTGTTGGGTCGGTTTGCAGCCGAGTGTGAAACGACTGGTAAGAGAATAAGCACCTCCAAATCTGAGGCCATGGTTCTCAGTCTGAAAAGGGTGGAGTTTTCCTCTCAGGGTCAGAAACAAGCTCTTGCCTCAAGTGGAGGAGTTCAAGTACCTCGGGGTCTTGTTCACGAGTGATAGTAGGATGGAGGGGGAGATTGACAGGCGGATTGGCGCAGGGTCAGCAGTAATGCGGACTCTGTACTAGTCTGTTGGGGTGAAGGACCTAAGCCACAAGGCGACGCTCTCGATTTACCAGTCGGTCTACGTTCCTACCCTCACCTATGGTCATGAGCTTTGGGTAACGACCGAAAGAACGAGATCGCGAGTACAAGTGGCTCTCTGTAGGGTAGTCACCTGACTACGTGGCAATAAAAAGGTTATTGTACCATCAATATTGCTTCAAAGTAGTTATCTTGTCCTTATACATTCTTTATATTTGGGGTATGTGTGTTAAAATGATCATCCATTTATCGTTATCGAGGTGAACTGCTCAATCTATCGCAATAGTTATTTTAGGCCATATCGTCCCAGCCCTAACAAGTTCTAACTAATAGAACAGGGTTACTCTTGGTCCGTGGGACACAATTTCATTTTTGTCAGATGTAAACATGCGATGAAAATGATAATAAAGCCTTCTTGAAGAAAATAAATGCTATTGGAGATGTGGTGATTCTTGTTAATTCAGACAATTTTTGCTAGTTTATTTTGACAAACCAAGGTTGGCTGTTGGTTTTGAGGGATTATGGCTGACAGATTTGAGCTCTATGTTACACGTACATCTATAAGCTTTGGCATATTTTTTGCGGGTTCATGTGGATAAATTAGTTTTTTAAATAAAACCGTGTGTATGATATTATTTTTTAAAACAATGTCACATCTGTTTTTATAAATACCCAGCTACATGTGAACTAGGCCTCAAAATGCTCTTTATTTAGAAACAAAAGAACAACATTTATTCAGTCTAATAATGCTTATTTGTTTCATCTGAATAGGAGGGTGAACAAGCACATTAGCGATGTGTAGCATAAATGCTCAACATGCAAAAACAAATTAAGTCTGTGGACACCCCTGGTGCAGAAATACAAACTAGAACTTAAAACACGTCTTTCAAACAAAAGAACACAGCATCATATCATTGTGAAAATTAAAACAACTTCTTTCGAATAGACCAGACCTGGCATCCAAATTAGCTTTCTTTGTTTCATGGCACCCTCGTTACAGATCAGGCATGTCGACTCTGCATTAATAAAACTGGGGAGGATGAAGACGCATTTCTCAGTCCAGTTTTTGCTCTCAGCTTTTGAGATTTTTTTACGGAGACATTTTTTGACAGCTAACAATAACACATGGAAATATGAGGCGCCGTTTAGGACTTAAACTATGTTTTCTCTCTCACACGCTACTACAGACTCACTCACACACACTGAA
>JAOUQT010268446.1:0-17027 GCA_025769995.1 Xyliphius kryptos | reverse complement strand
AGTAGACAGTGGAATGCATTGAGAACAAAATAACATAAAAATGATCAAAATGTAAATCAAAATTATTATCCCATGGACGTCTGGAAGTCACATTGTGTTGTTTAAGCGTTCCCTTTATTTTTTTGAGCAGTGTATTTAAACCCCTTTACATTTTCACCCTGTTTCATTGCAGCCATTTGCTAAAATCAAAAAAAGTTTTGATATTTCAGTTTTTCTTTTTTAATACATTTGCAAAATAGACTTCATTCCTGAATTTTTGATTTGATTTTAGTCAATGGCTGCATGGGTCTGCATATTTTTCATACCCACTGTAGCAATACTAGCTCTTACCAGTTTAGGTGCTTGTATGTACAGTAGTTCTGTTAAATATCTAAGAAGCTCAAAAATTACACAAGAGACAGTGGTTTCTAAGTAACCAAGTTAATGATTGTTGCTGGGATTGTTAAAAGAACATAAAATCTTACTTCAGATACGCTGTGCAGTTCTTTAGCCCATTCCATTACTCTCTGCTGGACCAGTTCACTTTGATCCTCCATGTTCTGCTGTATTTTCTCATTTTTCTGGAATCTCTCTTTCAGCCATGGGCTTCCCTTAGACAGCTACGAGAAAATAATCCCTTCTTACAGTTTATTTTTTTATCAGATATTTAATTCTGGCTGCTATTATATTTTAAACTTGTATATCATTGCAAACCTTATCAACATTGTTGAGTTCATCGGCCCAAAGCAGTATGAGTTTGCGGCTCTCCTCCAGACTGCGTTCAGTTTGAGGGTCATCAGGTGGATTTGAGGCATCAGCATCCAGCTTACTACCTTTTTCTCCATCATTACCTTTCTTCATTGTCACAACACACAGACAGATTAACAATTAATTGGTGGGGGTTTTCTTTGCATATAAAGTGTCCAGTGTAAAAACTGATTTTCATTTATTTTCTCAATAACTTTGATCAAACAATATTTATCTCAGGGTTGGCCTTGCTCAAGGTACCACAATGGCAACTTTAGTGGATCTGGAATTCAAACACACAACCTTTTGATTGACATCTTAACACCCTCATCACTGAGCTACCACACCCTATTATGTTCCCAAAACTTTTATAGACACATACATTGTTATGGTAATTGCCAAAAGTTCTCTACAGAGGATTGTTCTTATAAAAGTCAATAAAATATCCAACCTAAAGCTCGGTAAAAAATTTTACTTACAACCTTCTGACAGAGCAAAGCCAACGTACATGATACATAAGTGAACATGAATCTTTTATATAAATGTAAAGTCTCAAAGATCATAAAACTAATTAATATGTTACATTACTGCACCTGTATTATATATTCTTACCTTACACACTTGTGTCACCTGTACTTTCCAGTTAATGAGAAAATTGACACACTCCTGGAGACTGCGAAGGTCCTTCAGGCTCTGCTGATGCTGTCTTTGCTTTAAAAACGGACCCAGACAACACATGCTTAACATTTGTCTCGTAATACGAGTAGTTGTATACTGTAGAACCTTTGTTTTATATGCAATGTCAGATTCATATTATACATATTATTCATATATTATAATTATTTTTGTAGACAGATTTGTGTATGTATTGTATATAATGAAAATGGTTTCACCAGGTTGCAAATTTTAATTAAATAATTTAAAATGCAATCTAAAAATGTTTTAGAATAAGAAAAAAAATACAACAAAAAAATATTTTGCCAAACTTTTCTTAAGCTTAAACAAAAGCTTAATGCTACCTGTGATCGTGTGGAGGTGGTCTTGTTTTTGAATGGGCTGGCTGGGGCTGAGCTGTGGACCTGCACTGTTTCTTCTGGGAGATTCCAGCGTACTGCACCGATTGAGTGGCTTGGTTCCTCTACAGAACTCAGTTCTGCACGGAATAAGACAGCACCAAAACTATAGCTTAAATGATTGATCATGATCATTTTACTACATTACTAAAGCAGTGGTACAAAAATGAGAATATGAGAATCAAAAATGCCAAACCATAGATTATAATAAGTACACATACTTCTGCTTTTGTCTTTTAGGATCCCCTTCATATTGATCAGTTTATTATCCTGTGATGAAAATCAAACTCATGTTTATAACCTTTTAAAAATATAAATACATGCATTTAAAACATAAAATATCCTGTACAGTGTAAGGGAACACAGTGCTCCTTATAAATAAGAGTATTTCTTTCACATAATGGGTAATATCATTTACTTTGACCAAAAATGATCCAAATGTACGTTATAAATATACAATTTATAACTGAATTATACAGATAACATGATTTGAGTGTGTTTATAAAATGAGAATTTCAGAATGACATACCAGCCTATAGAGGTTCAGGAGAAGGTAGATGTATCTGGTTGTGCTGGTTGGAAATACTGCGAAATAGATCACGGTCTTTGCTGGATTTTGTCTTTCTCTGGCACATAGTGACCTTTGGCCCTTTATGACTCTGGCGTATCAGAGTAGGAGAGGAAATACGTGAGTACTGTAAATGCTGTCATCATGAGGTTTACAGTAACGCCCCAATGAATAAGATGAGGAAAAAGACTTGCAGCAATAAAATGTTTGTGATAGATATCTGAAATATCACCAATATTATTCCATTTGATTCGGGTTTAAATTTGAGTTTATGAAATAACTAATCAAATAACAGACTGAAAAAAGGCAT
The DNA here is from genome assembly GCA_025769995.1 of Xyliphius kryptos. NCBI lineage: Eukaryota > Metazoa > Chordata > Actinopteri > Siluriformes > Aspredinidae > Xyliphius > Xyliphius kryptos. The sequence continues at coordinate 14,350 of JAOUQT010268446.1, read as the reverse complement.
TTCATTTGTAGATGTAATTATTTCGTAAGTAGTAAGTACAAATAGGGCGGCATAGTGACTTAGTGGTTAGTACGTTCGCCTCTTAGCGCTGGGGATTGTCGGTTTGAATCCCTTCCTGTTACCGCGGGTTTACTCCAGGATCTCCGGTTTCCTCCCAAAGTCCAAAAATATGGATAAAATTAATGCACTAAATTGCCCCATATATTCTGTGTGTGTGACCCTCCTAGAAGAATAAACTGAAGATAATGAATGAATAAGTACAAACATGTTAATCATGCAAAAATGCAACACTACTAAAAGATCACTACGGTAATATTTACCTTCACTTACCCAAAGACAAATCTACACAATATCAAAAACACTAGCCTACACAGACACATTTAAAATATCAAAATATTAGTTGACTTTTGCTTATTTACCCACTGTTCATAAAAAAAAAGCTTAGTTTGATAATCACATTATTATGACTGCAGTCTACAATACCAGAATATGTAACAACCATGGCTTCATAAATAATTGATATAGGTATGTAGACATATACAGTTACCTTCTGAAATCCACTGAATGTCTAGGATATATAAGAAATTTTGAAATATAGGTGAGAAGAAAGGGGTCACTGCGATTGGTTACACCGCCAAGATAGGGAAAGAAAACACGACAAGGAATAAAAGTTTGACTTGGCTCAGTATTCTGTGGAATCATTTTAAAAAATAATAAAATCACATAGTTCAAATAGTTTTTCCCAAATTCTTTTAGGTTAAAAGAAAAGTATAATGGTTTTAACATCATTAGTGTGTTAAATATTTGTGTTAAATAATTGTATTTGACCATTTATGGAAGTTAGCTGATAACAATTAGATTTTCGTTGAATTTAATACTTCTTCCTGAGTAAAATAACAAAACAAAACAAAAAAAAACAAACCAGAATTTTTTGATTACTGCATTTTTATTGATTTCTGGCAAACTTAGCTCAGTATTATTAACAATGAAAACAAGTAAAAAAAAGAAAAAAAAAAGTCTATAGTTCATGCTAAATGTAATCTTGGCGAAAAAAGTTCTCATTCTCATTCGTGGCAGTTTAAAATTGATAAAATGTTATAATGTAACCTTTAGTCCAGCAAAATGTAGCTTATAAGATATTCATGAAATTACAACCATCAATTCCAGAAAAGTTTGGACACTTTCTATAAATGCAGTAAAAAATAAAACCTAGGTGTGCAGTAGCTCAGTGGTTTGGGAGTTATCGAAAGTTTGGGGGGTTTCAAAATTGTCCACTAAAGTTACTCGTGTGGGCTCTTGAGTAGTGACCCCGTATTGTATAATACCTGCAAGTCGCTTTGAATAAAAACATCTGCAAAATTACCTTGTGTAATTTGAAAATATGAAGCTATTTAGAAACAATTTTACATTGATTCTGGAGAAATGGACATTGGTTTCCATGTGGCAAAGATTAAAAAAGTACCATTGTTATCAATAAAAAGCCCAAATACCTACATCTGTCTTTATGTCGATTTCAGCAGGACAACGCGGGCTTTATTCGGCATTAGATACAACAGAGTGACTGTAGAGATAAAGTGCATGTGCTTGAATGGCCTGCCTGCAGTCCACGTCTGTCTCCTGTTAATATGCATAGCAAAATCTTTTCATTGTCCTTTTGTTTGTAAAATAAAGGTTCAGGTAAATTAACATATGAAAGATTTTAGTTTTCATTGCATATTTTTGTGTCCCAACTTAACTAGAACTGGGTTTTGTACATACTGTTGTATATGTTGTAAAACATCCTTGGATCTTAGAAAAGCACTATACAGGTCAAATTTCTTATTCTTATTCATATTATATGTTACATCTGTGACTCTGTGGGGACTCGATAGTTTGGGTTTAAAAAATATTGTAATAGTTAATGTTAAATTAAAAGCTGCTTTCTCATACTGTGTAATTTTAGGTTTTCTTAACTCATTTGCCTATTGCATATATTAATTCCAGCTCTGAAAGAACTGTTTGAAGATGACAGTCTCTTTGCCCTGCGGTATGATCTCCACCTGTGAAAAGTGAAAAGCAAACATGGGGTAAGTAGCTTAAAAATTTAAAGTACAGTATGCTATCTAAAGGAATTTATGAAACGGGTAGTTCCAGTCCTCAAATCTGATTGGCTGAGGTGTTTGTCCAACAGTAACATTACTAAAAAATAACACACACCTTTGAGCACTTCACATTCGTATCAATGTGTGTTATACAATACATTATTTTCTAAATGTTGTTTATTAACTGCATTTTGTAATTTGGCCCCTAGATGACTGTATTTGATAGTTATAGAAACTGGAATCCTAAAGTTCCTAAAGTTTAATTTACATACCTGTGTTTTCATTAAGGGGTAGTTCATCTGTTTAATAAAATCATCTGCAACCTTTAAAGCAGCCGCCTTCTCATCAGCATTTGCACCACTGCCTGTTAATAAGATCATATCTTGAGTAATTTGCAGATTTTTCAGAAAAGTTAAAGTAAGACTCTAATAGATTTTTACAGTAGGTGGAACTTTATATTAGGTGGAGTAGGTGGAGTTTTATATACAGTACCAGTATTCTGGACATGCCTCATTTTTGCTTAACTTAATGTTTATCAGTTTCACTTGCCATAAAGATGGACTTTGTAGTTCTACAAATCTGTTTTTGGACTAAAGTACATACTGTGTATGTCCCCTTTATTCTTTTCTAATGGTCAGGACCCCAATAGTACCACCACAGAGCAGGTACTGTATTATGTGGTTGTTGTATTATTCCTATCCCAGCAGTGTCACTGAGGTGTTTAAATGAAACTACAACAGCACTGCTGCACTAAAAACCCCTCACTGCATCAGCGTCACTACAGAACCAACAATAAACAATACACCACCCAAATTATACCTGTTCTGTGATGGTCCAATAGAAAACAGAAAACCAACAGGGGACTAACAAAAAAAAAGTCCATCTACACTGCTCAAAAAATAAATAAAAGGATCATCAATGGAAATCAAATTTATTAACAAATGGAGGCCTGGATTTGGAGTCACACACAAATAAAAAGTGGAAAAACACATTACAGGCTGATCCAACTTTGATGTAATGTCCTTAAAACAAGTCAAAATGAGGCTCAGTGGTGTGTGTGTCCTCCAGGTGCCTGTATGACCTCCCTACAACACCTGGGCATACTCCTGATGAGGTGGTGGATGGTCTCTTGAGAGATCTCCTTTCAGACCTGGACTAAGAATCCGCCAACTCCTAGACAGGTCTGTGGTGCACGTGACGTTGGTGAATGGAGTGAGTCATGATGTCCCAGATGTGCTCAATCGGATTCAGGTCTGAAAAGTGGTCTGTGGTCCCAACCTGCGGAACCACTCCTTTATTGAGTGTGTCTTGCTAATTGCCAATCATTTCTACCTGTTGTCTGTTCCATTTGAATAATACGCATGTAAAATCAGTGTTGCTTCCAAAGTGGACAGTTTGATTTCACAGAAGTTAGATTTATATTGTGCTGTTTAAGTTTTTCATTCATTTTTTTTTGCGCAGTGTATATGGTAAGTGAACGAAATAGACAATAGAGTAAAAACTGGATGTGTCCATTTTGAGTATCCAATGTTTTTGCAGACTTATAACAAATTGAGCTGAAAAATATCTTTTAAAGCACATACATTGCAGATGTTTTTCAGATATAGATTTACAGCAACACTGAATTAGATATGTCTTTAGGAAGATAAATTAATGTTAATACCTTTCCAAACAAAGATCTTGCCATTGGCTCCATTGTCTAAGATGAAGCAGTCCTCACGTAGCAGCAGATCTTTGGCAAATGGACTTTTGTCTGAGACTTTGGTCAGCTTCATTGAGCCCGTAGCATCTGAAACCTGAATTAACAGCAAACATCCATTAAATTAAGTTCAACGAATTCTCTTTTTCCTATTAAATAGGCTCTTGCAGATTAAGAATTAGTATGGTACCTTGTAGAGGATGGCATTGTTAGATGCATCAGCTTGGCTGTCATCTTCGGCGGAGCCCTCACTAATTGCTGTTATTGGACCAAGAACCTGTCAATCGCATAAAGAAATTTAGATCCATAAGTTCAGAAGTTCTTATTAAGAGGTAAAAGGATCTGGTCTCAAGTGATAACAGATGGGTAAAAATAACTATAGTACACTTATTTAACAGGTTGATGTGCATGTGGGCGACAACGGTGGATTAGTGGTTAGCACATTCGCCTCCCAGCGCTGGGGATTCCTGGTTCGAATTCCAATCTGGGTGGAATTGACATGTTCTCCCCGTGTCTGCGTGGGTTTCCTCCGGGTTCTCCGGTTTCCGATAAATTGAATGCTCTTAATTGCCCTGTATAGTGTGTGTATGTGTGAGTGAGTGTGTACCCAGCGATGGATTGGCGCCCTGTTCTGGGTGTATCTGCTCAGCGCCCGAGATATTCTCCCCTGGATGGGCATGGGGAACCACCCCACGACCCTCATAAAGTAATAAGCGGAAGATAATGAATGAATGAATGAATGAACGTTAATGTGTATGGGCAGTAAACTGTTTTAGTAGAAATCAAGCAGTGGCCTGTGAAATGAAGTAGTAAATCTTTTTACATGTATAAATTCAGGTTCATATATTTATATGGTGCTCTGTAAAATAGTGCATCAAAGCTCAGGTGGTCTTCAGATGATCGAGACTATGTGAGAGGTCATTTCTCCCTTGGCAGTAAGGGGTTTGTCATTGTTATTTAAAAAATCTAGTTTAGCCTCAAACCACTTAAGCTTTAAGTTTGAATTCAGGTCAAAAAGAATGTACAAACAGATGTGGTTCATTACTGTACTTAAGAAGATTTTTAGGGGTATCTGTGCTTTACTCAGTATTTTTCCACCTAATACTTTACACTTCTACTGATTACATTTCGAATTAAAAAATTGTACTTTATACTCACTACATTTCTAAACAGGTTTGTTGCTTTTATTTTGACTACATTTATTTACAGGACAATTTTATTTCTTCATTGCTCTTGCAGCTAACAAAGTTTAACTTTAATTGAGGGAGGCGAGAGAGGGCGGGGGTGAACTTGTGATTGGATTGGATAACAAGCAAAGAAATAGACCAATCATTACTTTGCTGGCTCAACAAACATCTTGGCGAATGAGATGCATTTTGTGTCTGCCAAAAAAGCAAGCGCTTTGGGAATGTAAGAATTCACCGGCAAATTTGAAAACGCGTATTAAAGTAAGTGAGCCATTATGTAATTTAAGCCATTTCATATTTAATACATTTGTCACAATTCATAAGCCGGTGTTTTGACGGGTTGTGCTACCTTGTTGAAGTGTGCTGCTATAGTGTACTTTTATACATGCAGTCACTTAAATAAATCAGTAGTTGGGAGTTTTAAACATAACTCTTGTTGAGCCCCAACCTGCTAATTAATATTAAAATGTAAAGCTCACAGAAGAGAGGACAATTTAAATACGTTATTTATTTTACATTAATTATCTGTTAGCAATTTAATTATCTACTTTTTAATGGTGTCCTGTACTTTAAAGCATTATGCTGAGGGAGTGATGATCCTAGCATGTAGCTGCACTATACATTATACGAGTTCAGTATTGTATTGTTTAATATTCATAATCAGTACACTGACTTAGTATTCAACCTTCTTTTGTTCATTGTTTTGCACATTAGAATATTCAATTAATATGTCCAGGCAATTATATAAAAATATTTCTGATATTCGCATGGTTTTGGATTGGATTCTTTTAAAAAGAACAATATTAAACTAAAGCAGTTTACTGCATGTTTTCATGTGGTAATGCTTGTGCACCTTAAATTTGAATAAAAAAAACCCTGTTAAACATGTAATATGAAGTGATTTTTAAATAAATACTTTTTCTTTAGGTAGTCTGAGTTTTCTTAAAGTACTTAGCAAATACATGAACCCAAAACAAAACATGTTTCTGCACCAAACAGCAGCCATAATATCAATGCAGGTCTTACCTTCAGCATTTCTGGCGTTTCCTCTCCCTCATTGATCTGAGTGATTTGAGCTTTGCCTTTTCGCTCTGTGTCTCTAATGAGAGCCGCGATCTCTCGCACCTTCTGCTTTTCAAAGATGTTGGCCTGGGAGCCGATCCAAGACAAGATTGTCTAGAATTGGACATAGGGACACATTTGTTTAAAAGCAAGGTTTAAGATCTGTAACTCGTTGATAATCATTCATTAGTACATACATCTCCCAGATCGAGGATGAAACAGTCTCCCTTATTAAAACTGGCCCAGCTCAGATCCACCTCCTTGGCTCTGATGTTCTTCTTGCCTTTAATGTGATACAGCCTCTGAACTGGACCAGAACCACTTTGAGATTTTCTAAAGCCAGACTCCACGCCGCCCTCCTGAAAGAGACAGACAGACAGTTCCCAAATCCTGAGGTTGTTATTTGTATTACAAATTTAGAGGCCTAATGTGGATATTTAGTGGATACAGAAAGTATTCAGGCCCCTTTAAAATTTTTACTTTATTTTTCATTGCAGCCATTTGCTAAAATTAAAAAGTTCATTTTTTTTTTGTAAATGATACACTCAGCATCTTGACAGAAAAAAAAAAGACGTAGACATTTTTGCAAATTTATTAAAAAGGAAAAACTGTAATATCACATGGTCACAAGTATTCAGAAACTTAATGGTGACATATTTAACTATGCTTATTCATTTCTTCTGATCCTCCTTTAAATGTTTCTACTCCTTAATTGGGGTCCAGCTGTGTCTAATTAAACTGATTGGACCTGCTTAGGAAAGGCACACACCTGTCTATATAAGACCTCACAGTTCACAGTGCATGTCGAAGCAAATGAGAATCATGATGTCGAAGGAACTGGCCAAGGATCTCAGAGAGAGAATTGTGGTAAGGCACAGATAAGGCCACGGTTACGAAAGAATTTCTGCAGAACTCGGGGTTTCTAAGACCAGAGTGGCTTCCGTAATCTTTAAATGACCTCTTCCTAGACCTGGCCGTCCAATTAAACTCAGCAATCATGGGAGAAGAGCCTTGGTGAGAGAGCTAAAGAAGAACCCAAATGGCACTATGGCGTGTGAGGAAAACCAGGCACTACTCAGCACCTACCCAATACAATTCCAACAGTGAAACATGGTGGTGGCAGCTATGTGGGTGTTTTGTCAGCTGTATTGACAGGACGACTGGTTGCAATTAAAGGAAAGTGAATGAGATATCTTGAAGGAAAACCTCTTCCAGAGTGCTCAAGACCTCAGACTGGGCCGAAGGTTTACCTTCCAACTTCTGCAAGGAAGAAGAATCCTTAAATCCAGGTGTGAAACACTTGTTGCATAATTCCTAAGAAGAGTTATGGCTGTACTAGCTTAAAAGTGTGCTTCTACTCAGTACTGAGCAAAGGGTCTGAATATTTATGGCCATGTGATATTTCAGTTTTTCTTTTTTAATCAGTTTGCAAAAATGTTCGTATTTCTGTTTTCTTTCTATCAAAATGGGGTGCAGAGTGTACATTAATGAGAAATACAATTAACTTTTTGAATTTTAGCAAATGGTTGCAATGAAACAAAGAGTAAAAAAATTAAAGAGTCTGAATAATGTTTAAAGGGTTACAGCGGGTATGGAAAGTAGTTTCCAAGAAGGCTCCAGCAAAACCTCTACAGCACCACTGAAAGCATCCTTACAGGAACTATCGTAACCAGGTTTGGAAACAGCACCAAACTGGATAGATGGTCTCTACAGAGGGTGGTACGATTGGCTGAACGCACGCATTTGATTTCATTATTTTTATCATAAAATTTTATGTCACCCTACACTGTAAATCTCCAATAAAATTAAATATTTTCTGAATCATTAGAACCTTACTTTAGAAATTGTTTGTCTATAAATACATTTAGCCATGTTCTCCCTTCCTTACTGGCATTAGGTGATTCATATTGTCTGATTGTAAGGTATGCACCACTATAACGCACTTATTTGGTCATAGTGAGATCACATCATCTACATCACACATGCAATAAACAAATGCTGCCAATCAACCAGAGGGCAATGACATTTAGAACAGATTACAGATTAAAGAGGAAACCCATGACTAAGAAAGTAAGACTAAATAAATCACAGTCCAGGACAAGTAGGCTAGAAAAAATGTAGAATTAAATTAGTTACATTAGAAATAATAATACAGTTTAAAAAAAATCCTGGATTATAAGAAGCCATTCAAGGTATTACATAAAATATCTATAAAAACTTTAAATGGTGGTGCTGTACGAACAAAGCATGTGGATAAACAGACTACAGTGTGTATATGTTAAAATATAAATTGCAGAGTTGTGCAAGTGGCTGGTAAGTGGCAATTTTTGTAGGATAGTCTTTTTTGACTTTTGTAAAAATCTCGTGTGTATATATACAGTACAGGCCAAAAGTTTGGACGCCTTCTCATTCAATTAATTTTCTGTATTTTCACGACTATTTACATTGTAGATTCTCACTGAAGGCATGAAAAATATGAATGAACACATAAGGAGGTATGTACTTAACAAAAAAAGGTAAAATAACTGAAACATGTTTTATATTCTAGTTCCTTTAAACCAGCCACCCTTTGCTGTACACATATGTACTATTACATCATATGTACACATCATATAACACAATGTACACATCATATCACCGTTTTTAGCTAGATATTTTTTAATGACGATGGCCTGGATTTTATTTTACTCCAAAGAAAATCTAATTATTATTGTTATTGTTATTTTAAATAATAAGAATTACATAATTCATTGTCAGCTCTTTTTTGTGTTCATGTTAATTTCTAATTAATATCACACACTCACACAGGAAGACCTATTTATGACTGGCTTTCCCCTTTGCTCTATGCATTAGACTACACCTGTTCACCATAAACCAGTTACATAATACCATATTTGTTATTTATGATGTTTTGAAAAATGCTCCATAGATATTATCTCAGTTGTTTTTTACAGCATCCATAGTTATAAAACAGTCAATAGTTATAAATGATTACTAAGCATAACTAATCTGACCCAGGTCAGGTCCACATCCCTCAGTTTCATCTGGACCTTACGCCTCGTGGATTGGCTGTACATGGGCAGACCAATCCTGGATGTCAGATGTGGGTCGCATATGCACCATATTAGTACCGTAATCAGGCCACAGTCAATCACGTTTAGTTAGCACTAACAAACCTTTACTAGATGTGTTTTGAAACATTTAATAATAATAATTGGCTGAATGAGCTTTTATTTTATTTTTGGACCACATATGAATCAGATATTGGTCGCCAGCAACGCTGTAACTTAGCTGTATCTCAGCCAGAAGTGTCCCGTGTCGCAGTATTGCTAACTTGGTATGGAAAAAGGTTTATTACAAATCTTATCAATGCACTTGAAATCTTTCACATCAAATTTATTGTTCCAGCACTTCCAGACAGCAACAGCGGCCACGTTAAATAATAAGGAGGCCCTTACCTACTGTTTTTGTGTCACTTCTGTACTGAAAAACTTATGACATTTGTTTGTTTAGCAGACACTTTTATCCAATGCGACTTACAGGTATCCCACTTAATGGTTGGGGTCAGAACACAGGGTCACATACAGAATCACTGGAGCAATGAGGGTTGAGGGCCTTGCTCAAGGACCCACATTGGTAACTTCAGTGGGCCTGGGATTTAAACCCACAACCATTTTGCTAGCCCAACACCCTCACCACTGAGCTACCACACATTATTATTGTAGTAAATAGAGGACTGGTGTGTATACAAGATTAAAGTGTATACAAAAAGTTAATTTAATGCAACTGCTTTACTTAAATAAGAAGAACATGAAGATATTTGTGAATCATAAGGTCATGTTTTTAATTTACCTTATAACTAATTCCCCTTGGAAAGAGGCTCATAAACTCAGGCGACTCATAACCTTGAACTTGTCTGTGTTGAACTGGATCTCCACCCAGAAAGTTATCCAGTTGAGTAGCAAGCAGTGCACAGGCAACCTGCTCATCACGAGATGACTTCTCACCTGAGAGATAAGTATATAAAGAGAAATCAGAATGATAATCTTTGTGGTTTACAGCATTTAATGTTATATGTGAAGCGGAAATATTTAGCACCTTTGATTTTTCCTTCTTCTAAACATATTCTGAATACATGTGTACATTTACACAGCTACACATATTATATAAACTTTATGTTATAATGTTAATGAATTAGAGAGTGCTTGGCAGGTCAGTGGTTCAGTTATACTGTACTATAGTACAGGCATGTTCAAAGTACCAAACTTGTCGGAATAAATAAAAATTGTAGGGCAGCACGGTGGCTTAGTGGTTAGCATGTTTGCCTCTCAGCTTTGGGGATTCCTGGTTCGAATCCCGATCTGCGTGGAAGAACATGGCAATTTGTAGCATTCAATTTACCTTCATGTTTTTGGAATGTGGAAGGAAACCGGAGAACCCAGAGGAAACCCACGCAGACACAGGGAGAACATGCAAACTCCACCCTGATTGGGATTCGAACCGGGAACCCCAGTGCTGAGAGGCGAATGTGCTAACAACTAAGCCACCGTGTCGCTTATAATGAATACATGAATTTTTAAAAATGTAATGCAATTCCGCCGTTTACCACATGATGGCACCATTTTAATACTCTGAAAATCCAAGATATGTCCTCAATTCTCAAAGGCAGAGTTAAAGGGGTGGCTTTTGATTTGATTACTCATTAACACGTTTCTAAAAACTACATTATTCATCTTCCTTAAATATATATTCAAGTCTAAAACAAGACTTGTTACACTTTAAGATTTTCTGACTTGTTAAGATTGTTAACATTATGTGTACATCTGACCCTGCACAACTACTGATTTTTTTGATGACATTTCAAGTTGATGACAACATGAACGTGACAAAGGAGCTGCTTTTTATTTTAATTTCTAAAAATGAATGGTATTTTCTACAGTTTGTTTAATGTTATCTGACTCGCCAGATATGAAAGAATATAGAATAGTTTTCTTATTAAAGCATTTAGCCATCACATTGCCGCATCATTGGTTGCCAAATTAAAAATTTTTAGCTTACGCCTTCATGATAAATGTTGCTGCCCCAGTAGCATTAAATAAGTGTAGATCAACCTGTTGAATTAACCAATCAATATTGAGAAGCATATTCACACACTCATATAAGGTTATTGTTGGTGATTTTTATGGTCGGCTACATGATTGTAATGGGTTACGAATGAGGACTGGAGACATGATTTCACAGGCTCATCTGTAAAGGAATTATTTAAACATTATTTTCAATTTCTTAAAACACAGTTGTTGGGTGATTGTATTAGTCTGTCGCTTGTGCCGTGCCGCTACCGTAACAATGACTTATCTGTCTGCAATGCAGTGGCTTTTTGTACTGCATTTCTGCATAATGAGATGTTTTTAAAGCCATAAAATAGTTATTGACAGATAGATTAATTCAGATGGATCATTACTGAAAGCCAAGGTGTGAAATGCACCGTCCACAGCTGAATAACAATAAAATGAAATCTAATCTAGATAAATGATTTGATGTGCATTTATTAGGAAAGACATAAATGGAAAATAACATGATAAATGAATATTTAGAAGGTAAATATCACTGTTTGAAGTAAATGAATGGTGCATAAAGGGTTTGTTAAAGGAACTGCATACCTGCCACACTACAGGAACCAAGACAATTACATAATTTAGCAGAAGTGATACAATCTCCAGAGACATTATGTTGTTTTAACAGACAGCAGAACTACAGATAGCATGATGTATGCTGAGGCTGAAATGGGTGTTTGGGTTATTTTGCTTAGTAGAGCAATTTTAACTGTCAAAAGTGTAATAATACATGTGCAAGCTGACGCTAAGCTTTTTGAAAAAGTTCCTGTGTTAAGTGTGTGAATTCGCCTATGACACTGTAAAACTGAGCAACTTGTGTTTTATTTTAGACACAGTTTGGTATACTGACTAAATATACATAGAACATGTTTAATTAGAATATCTGATTGGTAGAATAACTTACACAGTACATAACTTTTTTTTTTAAAAAGCAGAAACAAAAAAGAGCTTTTTCTCTAAAATTACTGTTTGAAAAAGTGGACTCTCATAAAGACTTACTATTAAATCTTTCACGTACATATCAGTACATATAGTATTACTGCTGATAGGTGTCAGTCATTGGTGCTCCTTTTCATTTAGTTTTTTCTTTTGTCCATGAGTCGTAATATAAACTACATTTCATCTGATAAATATTGGTGCTATATTCTTATTGCTGCTATAATAATATAGTGCTGCTTTAAATGATACAGCATATATTCTATATTTAAATCACACTTTACTTTTTGTTATACTGTACTCTACTATTTAAATCTTACGGTAAATTACAATTCTTTCAGGGTGATACTGGGTCCATTAGCCAGTATTTCATTTAAATTCATCTGCCACATGTGATGTAAATGACAATAATGAATCAATAATGTGGTGAGGTCCGATTTAACAGTGTAGCTGTACACTAGGATATGAATGTAGAAACCAGCAGGGTTCAAGGTACTGGGGATGTAAATTGGAAACGTAGACTTAGACAGGCAAAACAGGTCGATGAGCGTTGTAAACATCAGTCCCGATGAGGAGCAGGAGGGCAGGAGGGCAGCGGCTCTAATGAACCATCCATGTGCTGACAACCAGATTAGTGTTACCTAAAGCGCCAAATGCACACTGAGCCAAAAGTCCCAATGTTGCTCTCACACACTTACTAAAACTTTAATAACTCACACAAACACCCACCCATGCCATTTTCCCCTGGGACACATCCCTCTTTATCCTTCTTTCATCATGCTTTCTGCACTCTTTGTTCGGTTGCCAAGTGGATCATATAACTAATCAAATATCATGCTTGAGATTAAATTAAAAGGGATGGGCTCTGTAGATAGAACTTCTTAAGTCTGGTTCAGACATCTTTACATGTTTCACACAGCTGCTATTGGTGGGTTTGGATTTTAATTAGTAACGTCTGTCAAAATGTTCTGAAATTGGGTCAAATTGGATAATCTTAATTGAAAAATAAAACTGGAGTCAGTTACTTTGTTAGCAAGATCATTTAAAATAGGTAGGCAATATATGACATTCCCCTCATCCTGCCAGCAACATATAGAACAATTAACATATATTAAAAAGTAAAGTGGAGGATAATTATTTTAAATATATATATATATATATACACATACAGACAAATAGTTCCACATGTTGATTTTTACATAATCATAAACTTTTAATTTTAAGTTTCCTTTTTGAGTTTGCTTTTAAATGAATGTTTTATTCTCCAAGATAAAACACAGTAAAGATTTTATTGGATATAGCAAATATCTTATTTGGAATTAATGGTTATAAGAGCAACACAAAATTAAATCTATCACATGTGCATAGCAAATGTTTATACACATTATACACATAAGCATACATAACTTCATTTATTTCTCTAATGGTTATGTCTTCTTTATAAGTCACTTGTTAAAATGGGTATGTCAATACTTTTAGCCAGTTGTATTATGTGAACATTTTTAATTCTGTTTTCCTGTATCCTTGTAAAGATTGCAGATGTTAAAATGTACTAAAGACAAAAAATATATATGTTACATTAATTACAACTTGATGATCAGGGACAGAGCACTAAATCAGCCATGATACAGTAGCTCTGGAGCAATGGGGGATAAGGCCTTGCCCAAGGGGGCTCACATTTGCACTCTGGGATCAAACCAGCATTATTCAGAATAATAGATTTCATCCATCCATTACCATCCGCTTATTAATCTACTAGGTTCACCGTGGGGTTCCCGATGCCCATCCAGGGGAGAACATATCAGGCGCTGGGCAGACACTCACACATCCACACTCACAAAACATACAGGGCAATTTAGAGCACTCAGTTTACCTTAAATCCATGTTTTGGACTGTCCGGAGAACCCAGAGAAAACCCACGCGGACATGGAGAGGACATAAAACTCCACCCAGATTGGGATTTTAAACAAGCTGAGAGGCGAACGTGCTAACCACTAAGCTACCAAGCTGCCAGACTAATAGATTGATTATTATATTTCATAAACTTACCAATCCACATGTGCAGGTCTGCTCCTTCATCACCTCTGTTTTGCAGCACCAGATAGGAGTCACCATTAAAAAAAGCCCCTATTTCTGAGGCGACTAGTGGCACTGCCCTCATCTTCTCTACCCGCCAGCATCGCAGGCCTTTCTCCCTCACTTCAGGGCCAAACTGGTCCGGTGCAGCCTGCAGAGTAAGCATTCTGCAAAAAAAAAAAAAACACAAGGAAA
>JAOUQT010268138.1:0-17028 GCA_025769995.1 Xyliphius kryptos | reverse complement strand
GGGATACTTGTAAGTCGCTTTGGATAAAAGCGTCTGCTAAATAACTAAATGTAAATGTAATGTAAATGTAAATAAAAGACAAATGTAAAATGTGCAGTTTACATTTACTCTATATGGTTTTTGTTGTGACCACTTTTTGCCTCAGGCAGTGCAACAGATCTCTCCAACGTGCCATATGCCCCCTAATGTGAGCATTAATCAACTTAAGTTGGTTTACAACTACGAACTGAATCAGGTGGAGACATTGGTGAGGATGACAATCATGTAGATAATCTTCCCTTAGACATTTTCTGATAGTTTGCTGAATGTGGAGGTCCTGGGCTGCTGTGGTCATTATCTAAAAAGCCTTAGGTAGCAAAATAAAATTTAATTAACAGCTCTGGTGGACATTCCTGCAGTCTGTATGCCAATTGCCAATGTACACTGCAGTCAGCTTTGCCTTTTCTCAGCATAACTACATTTCTGTTACATGTACATAAAAGAAGTCTTAGAACTTTGAGTTCAGCTCATGAAAAATAGGAGCTAAAACTATACAATTTACATTGTCATTTAGCATCCGCGTCCATCAAAAGAAATTTACAATTAAGAAATCAACAATAGCGTTGTGTTTATGTTTTTGTTCGGTATATTCATTACTTCATCTTTTCTGTATCGTTTCTTATTCATGTCAGAGTTTGCTTGATGGAGTTATTGTGTTTTTCTTGATGTCAAGAACATGAGTAGCACTGTGCTAATTCTCCCTTTTTCTTTTTACAGTCTTCCTCTCAAACTGCATGATTTTTACTCTATGCTTATTTTTTCTGTATCCTGTGTGGCCCTTAATGTCAAAGGATGTGAATTTAATATTGATTATATAAAGTACTTTTACTGTAACATGTCAGGCCACATCAGGCTCAAATAACACACAGCATGAGCGGTAAGCCACAGCTGCACGCGATGTGGCTCTCTGTGTGTGACATTATTTATTAAAGTAAGAGTAATAGACCAGGGAAAATGCTATAAACCTCTGTGTTTTATCACATCCTAAATGGAGGAAGGTTGGGAATATCTTTTTTTAAAGTGTAAATAAACTTTAGAGGTCCCTTCGGTAAAAGTCAACGGTGTATTAGGCATACACACTACACTCTCTCCTCGCCTCTGTTTAATCCTGCACTCCACTTCAAGAAATAGTAATGGGGCCAAAGGCAGTGTGGAAGGGGGATGTCAGCTTGGTGATGGCCACTTGTTCCTGCATAGATTGTATCAACACGTTAGCATGATCCCACGCAAACAGCATGTCCCTGGAGTGCACACGCCAAAACAGTATTTTCACATGGAGCCTATTTTCAATCCTCAGTTTAGTAATGTTTCAGCAAATACACGGTAAAAAATGATAATCTTTCTGTCATTTTATATTTTTTATTTATTTACTTGATCAATTTATTTAATATTCAATAATTCAATATCAATTATTAAATTCAAGAGACTTTATTAATTGCCAGAAACACAGTGAAAAATTTTATAATTATAAGGCCAA
Source organism: Xyliphius kryptos (assembly GCA_025769995.1). Classification (NCBI taxonomy): domain Eukaryota; kingdom Metazoa; phylum Chordata; class Actinopteri; order Siluriformes; family Aspredinidae; genus Xyliphius; species Xyliphius kryptos. The sequence continues at coordinate 15,512 of JAOUQT010268138.1, read as the reverse complement.
CATGTATTCATCCCATGTGGCTATTTTATTTGAATAATAATTTAGGCAACATTTTCTGAGCACTCGTGATGGACTAAAAGATGACTAAGACAAAATTAGCATCAAATATGTGAATAATTTTACATCTTCAAGGTGAACGAATATACTATACATTTATTAAATGCAGAGTGGTTGAACATAGTGTTTAGATACTCCAGCAGAATTACCTTTGACTGTTCAATCATACCAGTGCACACAATGAAGATAGTAAAAAGATCAAAAAAAAATCTTACACAATACATATAATAAAATAAATTAACTTGAAATAATGAAATGTAATGCACAGATTTTGTATATATTAATTTATTCACAGAGTGTGGGGTGGCTCTGTGGCTTAGTGGTTGTACAAATTTTGATCTGGATTGTGTGGATTTCCTCTGAGTTCTCCAGTTTCCTCCATCACTCCAAAAACATGGGTTCAAGGTGAATTGACTGCTCTAAATTGCCCCATATAGTCAATGTGAGTGAGTGTGGGAGTGTTTGCCCAACGATAGATTGGCGCCCTGTCCTGGGTGGGCATGGGGAACCCCACCGGAACAGAATTAAGTGGAAGATAATGAATGAATGAATAATTACGCATTCAAAGACAACATCCTGTCTGTTAGATCCAATACCAACAGCTCTGCTTACAAAGCATTTATTAAATATTATAAATTCACTTAAAATAGGCTAGATGCCAAAAGATCTGAAGTGTGTAGTCATTCAACCTTTTTTTAAAAAATTTTATTTGGATCCTCTAATGATGTCCTGCTCCCAATATCAAACCTTCCTTTTGTTTTTAAAATCTTGGGTTTTTTTGTGTTCATTGGGGGTTTAGTCACTCCAAATAATAATCACAGCATCTCTGACGCTTTCAAATCCCTCTCCTAATGTTTTTCAACGAACCTAGTCGGGTACATTAAACCCCTATAGTGTTCTCGTCAAGGCAAGAGAATTTCCACGATATCAGACATTTATTGAATGCCTATTGTTAAAAAGGTATTTTTGCAGGATCCTGTCTGAATGCACTAAATGGTCTGATAAATTGTATTACAAAAATCTACTGATAAAAAAAAGCACCAGATTCTTTTTACTAAATTACTTTAAAAGAAATAAATTTTGCTTTTGCCAGTGTTTACCACCTCCAACACGAACACATCTATGTTAGGGAATACTTACCGTTAGTTTCTAGGCAACATGTTTCTACACCTTGTATTTAAACCTGTCAAACTGAATGACAAATGACAACAAACAAATACACATTTCTGCGTCTCAGGAAGCCACTCATGGCTGCGTTAAATTCACTGCTAGAGTTATTGTTTATGAACTCAGTAAACTCAATAAATTACAAATGTAATTTTATGGCTGCAACTGAAACATGTTAAGATGTAAAAATGGTTTTGTTTTCAACCATGCTAGCCATCGTGCATCTGCGGTCTGTTTGAGCATGCACCATCCCATGATTCTGGGTGGACATGGGCAGCACATTGCGCATGCCAAATTGCACATGCCGCACTTGCTTAATGAAAGGTCCAGTGGCATGCCGTGAGTTGTGTTACTAGATGGCTGGCTAATATGTCTTTGCTCCTTGCTGTTGCAGCTGAGGGAGAATCTATATCAGTAAACAGAATGGACCATGGCCCTCCCCAGTGTTTAATTTTGGTTCTGTGTTTGACAGAACTAACCCTATAAGCACTTTCAAGCCCATCCCCACTATTCAGGCTTATAAAACAGGTAGTTTTGGTCCTTAAATCAGATTGGCTGAGCTGTTTGTCCAGCCGTGATATTATTGACAATAATGCACACCCCTGACTGCTTTACATTTGTATCAATGCATGATATACAATGCATTGTTTTCCCGATTTTATACACTGCATTCTCTAGGTTGATTGATAGAGAAACCGTAAACCTGTTACTCAGTGTTTACTTTTAAAACTCCTCTTCGTGTCTTCACTAACAACACATCTTTTGCATGTTTTATTCACAATAACACCCTCTTATTGCTTTATTATAAGTTTACAGTTATCTTTTTTGTAGTTAATCACTGTATATATGTCTGTTTGCCTTTTTGTATTAATTATTCTAGTCTTTTTTTGGGTTTAATATAAATATTTCTTTGGTTACTATTTATTACTGGTTATTATTTTATTATCTACCCCCGATAAATGCATATGTAACCCATGTTAAACTATGATTTACATTTAAAAGTTTACAAATGAATAAGCAGAAACAGCAATTATTAAAAAAATACTTGGAACTAAAATATTTGTATTTGAATCCTGTAAAATAAATATGGGTACATATTAGAAGCATATATTCAATTGGATGCACTATAGCAAAAAGATTCCTTTAAGACAGTGCTGGTAGTTTTGGGAAAAAACACTTGATTAGAGCAAATGGTTAGAGAAGAGAAAAACGCATGCAAAAATTGCAGAGTACAGCATGTTTTGACAAAATATATGACTTATATATAACTGACACAATCAGTTGACCTATGCTTATCTTTCTGGTACCCCGAAAGGACAACAATTTTCCCTATTTTTTTTATTTTATTTTATTTTGTGATTAAAAAAAAACCCATTTTTATTTTTATTTTTTGTACTCTGCAGTACAGCTGTGTGTGCATTATACTATGTATCTGCCCAGCGCCTGAAACATTCTCTCCTGGATGGCATGTGGAACCCCCTGTGACACTAGTAGAGTATCAAGCGAAAGATGATAAGATGAGTGTGTGGGTGCAGGTGCTTGTGAGAGATCACTGGCTGGGTTTGAACCAGCTATGTGCGGCCGTGCAAGCCGAGAGTGTTACCAGCACGCCAGATGAACACTTTAACTCAAAAAGTTCCTTCAATGGCCATGTTTGTCCTCATTCCTGAATTCTGTCACCCTGTAGCAAACATGCTAGAACAGGCAACGAAGATGCTGAAGACAGATCTGTGGTCTGCACAAAACTGGCTTTTATTGTTACATTATAACATAAACCATAGTTGCCACCACTTTCCATTTGAAGTGGAATAAATACTTTTTTTGGCAGAAGTAGACCTCAATTGTAATGAAGTCCACACATATTTGGGCATGTTTTTCAAATAACATCTACAATTTATTCAACCTATCAATATAATTTGCTATCATCTCTCAGATTTTAGCAACATTAAAAATTAAACTCACGTCATGAATTTGTCCCATTCAAACTAACTTTCAATCATTACCAAGATACAAATTTGTTTTATGTCCATAAGGCCAGATCTGCTTTTACAGTGTGTAGGTTTTACTTATTTGTGCATTTTACAATAAATTTAAGACCTCAATGCAAAAGGTCATCTCTCCAGCGTCATACCCCAAATATACCATTTCTATTTATTTTGCCATAACCACTATACCAATTCACTACAACCAAAAACAATGCCTGTCTCTTTATGGTTGCTATGAAACAATACTTTTCTACCCCTCCGTATAATTCATTTACCCTCAGCATGCAAAAATGTGGACAATTAACCACCTTTGTTTCCATAATAAATTTGTGTATTTAATTGGAGTACATACAACCCACATTCAATGTACCATAGTAGAATGCCTCATCCACAGCAATCATTCACTGCTACCTGATTTCAGTGCACAGAGCCAAGAAATGGATGGTAAATTACCCTGAATGCTGTGCAGTACTTTAATTACAGCCTTTAAGACAAGAGAAGGGCTCTATTGATGTGTAGATGAGGGTGGACTGCTGGATAGGGTGTTGAGCAGAAAGAGTCCATGTTTTGGTGATTTGCTGTCAAAAGAACAGCTGGTTTGCCATTTTTCTCTCAAATTAGATTTCAGGAAAAGCAATGTAATATGGAGCGTTCATCAAGGGCAAAACTCACAGAAGTTATTTTTGTTTCATTTGTGCCGTCTCTTTTAACTAAGACCAACAGGAAAGAGTCAAGCTGGAGTTGTGTTAATTAAATGGAAAAAATAAAAGTATAGGCAGGAAGCAAACATAATCATTCACTTAGAGTTCAGAGGTTGAATTGCGATGATCTGTGACAGGATGCAGTTACTCGGCTTTTCAGGTACTCTGTAATTCTCAAGTCAATTTATTTTTTATAATAAGCACTGTTATACCAAAAAAAATCTGCATAAATAAATCAATAACTTTAATATATAGTATAGTGACTCGGAATTTATAAAAAGTTTAACATTGGTAGGGTTAGGTCTAAATATACCTCCATGAATAACATTGTTTACTGATTTCTGGTTTTCTTCTGCTTTTGCTGAATTGTTGTTTTTACTTTGCTGGTAAATGGTATCTGATATTCTAGAAGTGATTACACACACACACACACACACACACACACACACACACAAATTTACTTTCCAAACTTTCCAAACTCTTTTCTTTGTCATACTAGTGTGTGGATCCTAATAAATGGTGAAGTCACCTAGAATTGTTACTGCTTACCGTTTATTATTTTTGCATCTTTTAATTTAAGCTTAGTTTTTTTTACATGTTCATTTAGCCAAAAATGTACAAAGAAGTGCTTATTTTCTACAATATGTAAAGCATATATTGTAGGTAGCAAATGTCCTGTATATAATAAATATAAACAATATTTTAATATGATTTAAAGATTTTTTACTTCTAGCCACGCTTTGCGTTCATTGAAGTGCACAGCGCTGACAAAATATGGCTCAGATGCATCAATAATTTCCTACACCTGCAGGTGCATTTGGAATCACTTTCTAGCGATGTGCGAACACAGGGACATTAACGATATATTGCTTCAATTCAAAGGAGAACTTCTTTCAATATAATACTCCTTCAAGCTTGTACATATAAATTTTGCAGTGCACTGCTACCGTTTTCGGTTCTAAGCTGTCTGTATACAGAGCAGGAGGAAAAGACGGGCACATGCATCGACATTCCACTTTCTGTCATGGAGGAACACTATAAGTCTCAATAGACGTCAGAGACGTCCGTACTCGCACCCCATTGGTGTGGGTTACGAAATTCCAGCTTCCACTTGCACTATTCTAAAGATCGTCTGGGGAAAACAAGGGCTCCAACCATTGACACAATCGGTAAGCACCCTTTTAACACTCTACATTTCTACCAGCAAGGAGAAATTAGGTTGCAGATCATTTTAAAGGATATAAGGTAATGATTGTCATTGTACATCCCCTTACTATCAATAAAACCGCCAACTTGACACTAAATAAAATTGGGAATCGATTGATCAACCCATTTTTTATGTAAAAGAAATGAAAATAGGTTTAGGTTCAGTTCAGTGCCATGATGGTGTTCGAGTCATAAGGAATGTTTTATGGACAAGGAAAAATACTATAGTTACACTCTGGCAATGTAGAATTTCTGCCATTGGATTATTTCTGATTACGTTCTTGACTATTTTAAGCAACTTACTTTACTGTGAAATGTCCTTGGTAGTGGAGGTAGATGAAAAATGTTTTTTAATGCAGAAGACACCGGGAAACAGATATTGCAAGCAGCTATTTTGAGATGTGCAAGCAAAAAAAAAAGGTTTTGTCAATCTCATTGGCTGAAAGAGGAGAAAAATTGATTTGATTGCAGATTTATTATCAAAGCCAATTTTAAGACTGACTTTTCAAGAAAAGCTAGACATAATTAAGAAAGGCAACTTTGAAGCTAGCAAGCCTGTCACAATGGCAAAAAGGATTTGTCCGCCACTTTCAATCTACTAACTGTGAGTGGTATCCATGGCTCACACGCTCCGATGAACACTGCAAATTGTATTGGTGGGAGTTCTTGTTATTTGCCACTAATAGACAGGGTTTGGAGCCACACTGGGTTTATAAATTTGACTTGCCTAACCAAGGTGGTAATGAGACAGCAAAGTAATGCTGGACACTTACATGCAACGGTGCTTTTCAAAACTTTTGGGATACCAGAGGAGATCGACAGCTGCGTGAGCAAGTGCACAGGGAAATGGAGCTTCACAACAAAAAGGTGAAGAAAAATAGGGGAAACTTAAAAAGACTGATAATTTTTTTGTGCAAGCAGGAACTTTTATTTAAGGGACATGATTAAAATGTGCTGGATCTCAAAACAGAGGAAACTGTGGTGCCTGTCTCTTGCATAGCTGAGAGCATCACGTTTTGCACTACTACGCATCAACAAATAAAACCTTTAGTGGGACGCCTGGTAAAAAAAACAAATGACCTGATCACTGCTACTGAAGTGATGGGAAGAGATAAAATCTAAAGGTAAAAAAGCACTGTTTGTCTCTTTTATGGTGGATGAAATGACGGAAGTAAATAACGCATCGCATCGGTGCTCACACTGGTCCAGCGTTTTGTAATTGTGACAGGTGTCAAGGAACGGTTTGTCAGATATGAAGATGTTACCAGAACGCTGATAATATTGCAGTTTTTATTATCTGATTTTTGGTGGAAATGCAGTGCTTTAATAACACAGCGTTCATGTCATCTGGATTAAATGGGCTGCAGGCTAAAGATAAAGACAGAGCACAGTCGCCTTGATTTATACACTGCTATGCACATCAATTTAGTACTGACTCAAGAGGTCTCAAAGCTTAAAAATATATATTTTTTGCCTAACTCAGTGGCCTTGCTGCATTTTTTTTAGATTGCCTTAGTGCATGCAACTACTGGAAGAAGTCTGCCTCGTGTGGTACCAACCCAGTGTGGGCAGTGCACACCAAGAGTGGTCAATACAGTCTTTGAGAAGAGAGATGCTTTAAAGGAACTGTTTCATCACATTCTGTAGCATCATGATGAGTATGCGCTGTGCTGATGGATTTAAAGAAGGGATTCTACACCACTGCAGACTTTAGGTGCATGTGGCAAGGCCTGCAACACATCACAGATTACCAACAGAACAGAAGCCATTGCCCCACTGCCAAATGAGCTGAATGAGTTTTATCCGCGCGTTACGGAACTTAATATCAACCAACTGAAAAGTGTTGTGAACACGGAAAGCTCACACAACACATCGCTGTCCGTGTCAGACAGGTGTGTAAGGCATTAAGGAGGACAAACCCATGGAGAGCCGCTGACAACATCCCCGGGTGTGCCCTCAGGGTTTGTTCATCAGAGCGGGCTAAAGGGTTAGCACACATTTTAAATCTCTTCAGAAAGCATCTATACCCATCTGCTTTAAAAGTACTAGCATTGTTTCCATTCCAGAAGAAAAACCTTGTGACCAGCCTTAATGACTGTCATCCAATTACACTTACTTTGATGTCACATCAAAGGAACCATTTCAGACACCTTTTTAATTTGCATACCATCACAAAATGTCCTCCAACATTGCAGTTAGCACAGCCCTCACCTCACACACTTAAAAGGCAAGGAAACCTACGTTCGAATGCTGATTCCTACAGCCCAGCATTTAACGCAACAATACCACAGAATCTAAGAAGTTCCTTACCTTTCGACTTACACCCTCCCTGTGTAAAAGGATGCTGAACTTAAGGACAGACAGACCCCAGTCAGTCAGAGTTGACAAACATAAGCATAGTGAAACCCCAGGGCTGTGTAATGAGCCCCCTGCTGTACACACTCTTTACATACAGTATGACTGTGTGACCTCTCAGAACTGTTATGAGACTGATCATTGGTGAGGATGAGACAGCTTACTGGATGGAGGTTGCAGATTTTCTAAATCTAGACAAAGGAAATGATTGTTGACCCCAGGAGAAAGGAGGAGCGGCACACACCTATATGCATAGATGGAGAGTGTGAAAATCTTTAAATTCCTGGGGATCCACATAAGTAAGCATCTCTCCTGGTCTCACAACACACGGCAGACAGTTTCTATCTATAGGTCATCAGGCTTGTGAACAACCTACATGATCTTTTACCATAACTGTCTGAACTCTGATCAAGGCACACACAAACACAACTGTTTATGTTGTGGGCTTCCCCATGCCCATCCAGGGGAGAATGCCCCGGGTGCTGGGCAGATGAACCCAGGACAAGGCGCCAACCTATCGCTGGGCACACTCACTCACACTACCAAAGACATACATAAACACACACCATTCATTCATTTATTCATTCATTATATTCCACTCAATCCTCTGCAAGGGTCACGAGGGCATAACCATGGGCATCCAAGGGAGAATGTCTCACAGAGAAAACCCACGCGGGGAACGGGGAGGACAAGGAAACTCTACCTGGATCGGGATTCAAACCGGGAAACCCCAGCGCTGAGAGGCGAACATGCTAACCACTAAGCCACCGTGAAGCCAAAATTTTTTATTTTCATGTTAAATGTTACCTAAGGTGTGAAAACTTGAGAAAGACTTACATTTAAGTTTACTTTTAAGAATTAAGTTTAAAATTACTTGGCATTAAGAAGATTTTAGGAAACACACCAAAGATCCCTCATCAGTTACTTAAAAAGGTGAGAAGCGGCTCCTTGTAAAAGCTTCAGCTTTATGTGTTACAATTAATTTGGATCTTCACTTTACCTGGAACATTAACAATATTCGCTAGAATCATGGCGCTCTACAAATGTGAAATTATAAATTACATAAGAGTCCTCCACATTTAACCCATCTGTAAAGTGAGCAAACATGCCTGGAGCTGTGGGCAGACCTGTATACGTTGCCTGGGAAGCAACTGAGGTTAGGGGCCTTGCTCAAGGCCACTTCAGCCATCGTACTTGGTTGGATCGCGAATTAAGATGGCAACCTGCAGGTTGCAAGGCTGGTTCCTTAACCCCAACCCTACAACGGTATACCTAACCTTATAAGTTAGTTACCAATGTGGGTCCTTGAGCAAGACCCTTAACCCTCATTGCTCCAGGGTCCTGTTTCAACCCTGTGTTCTGACCCCAACCAAGTTGGGATATCTGTAAGTCGCTTTGGATAAAAGCGTCTGCTAAATAACTAATTGTAATTGTAATCAACACATCTATTAGAATAGATTAAAACTTACACCCCTTAAGCATGCATACATACTCATCCATCTGTGAGGGTCCTGGTTTTTAAGGAGCAGTAAGTATGCAGAATAAACAGTTTATAGAAATGAAAAGTGCATCAATATAATAAGTATGGCTAATAGACAATTATAAAAGAACAGAAAACAGAAAGTAAGATATCTAATGAAGTGGCGATAAGAATACTACACGCCTTTTGTAGTACTATGGATCCTGCATGTTTGTAAAATTGCCATGAGTACATGAAATTGTTTACAAGCTCGAAGAGAAAATGTAAGAGGAGAGCACTTTAGCGGCTCTGAGTAAGAACCTCATTAGAGACAGTGAAAGGCTGCCATCAGATTCATTTCCTGTGTTCTTTGCATTCTACTGTAAGAATTCTTTGGGACGTGGGCTGAATAAATCCTTGTTTTTAGACATTCCACGGTCCCTGATGGTTCGACAGACACACAGATCAACATTAGCCGTCTGTCAGCTGCACGCTGTCGCTCCTGAATTCATGAAATCGCATTGATATTTTTGTGTTGAGGGAGGGAGGGACCGAGGGAGGGACCCCATGAACAAACTTTTCTTTTCTTTTTTAGAAATATAAAGTTGTTAGGACTCAAAGTTTTAAAAGTTATCATAACATCAACGTCAGCTTTACAAGTTCAGTTTAAACAGTTTTGCGTCAAGGCGACACGGTGGCTTAGTGGTTAGCACGTTCGCCTCTCAGCGCTGGGGATTCCCGGTTCAAATCCCTATCTTGGTGGAGTTTTCATGTTCTCCCCATGTCTGCGTGGATTTCCTCCGGGTTCTCCGGTTTCCTCCCACATCCCCAAAACGTGGATTCAAGGTCAATTGAATGCTCTAAATTGTCCTGTATAGTGTGTGTGTGTGTGTGTGTGTACCCAGCGATGGATTGGCGCCCTGTCCTGGGTGTATCTGCCCAGCGCCCGAGATGTCCAGCCTACCCTTATGAAGGAATAAGTGGAAGACAATGAATGAAATATTCTGTATTTAAAAAGAAGGTTTATATAGTAGATATTGGGTGATAATCCGCTGCTTCCGTAACTGAGGGTTTGGACAGTGTACACGCGCGTGCACACACACACACACACACACACGGACTTCTATCATGTTGAGTAGGTCCATTGCTGTGTCCAAAAATACTACACTACTATTACATACTACTCATGTACTGCTTGAACTCGAAAATAAGTAGTATATGGTATGCAACTATCGAAATTTTCCTAGTTAAACAAAACGACATGCTGTTCCTACTGGCCTGATGGAACAATCATGCTTTTGTATTAGTCAACATCAATTTGAAGGTTTCCTGCTGGTTAGAAAGGATTCAAACCCAAAGACGACATCCGCGCCAACAGTCATAATTAACAACTTTCGTGTAATCAGTTCAGTTATTAATAACAACACAACATTTACCACTGGTTCTGACAGTGAGCCTGATTGCATTCCTGATGATGATGTTTATTTATTTTTTATTTTTTTTAAATGGCTGCATTTCTTTTTAAACATTATGTCAGCAGCAGTGGTGGCCACCCTTGTAATTATAGTTCACCATATTTTTTTACTGGAACGGATTCTTAAAACAATACATTTAAAGGTAAGTCTCAATGTTGATGGTTGTGATTTAAAACATAAATATTTATAATTTACTGACCATGTTGTTGCAATGACTGATGTTAGGCATTTTTTTTTACAACACTCATTGTACATTTTAATCATTTCCATGTGGTAGTTTTCCAGTTGCAAACTATCTGTATCTCTACTTTGTTAACTCCCTTAATTTGGTTCCCTAATAGGCAGGATCTCGCACAATTACAACTGAGCAGTAGCTATTTTAGTGGTGGATAAGCTTCAGCACTGCAGTGACTTTGCCGCAGTGGTGGTGTGTTGCGCTGGTATAAGTGAATAAGACGCCTGAGTGTGAGAATGATCTACCTACCAGTGGTTTCCAGTCACCAGCGCCTTGCAGGCAGCGTCCTGTGAGCACTGATGATGGATTGACCAGACAGCTAACACAAACCGTGGAGCAACAAATGAGCTTCTGTTTCAGATTTTACGTCTGCAAGGCAGAAGAACATGATACTTGGGCACGAGGGTTCAAAGTAATTAAACCTTGTTTATTAACCCCCAGCAGCACTGCTGTGTCTGGTCCAATTGTACTAACGCACTGCACACTGACACACTACCAGCACATCAGTCTCACTGCAGCGCTGAGGATCATCCATCATCCCAGTAATATGTGGTGTGTGGAAATGAACAGAGTCAATTGGACTGAACTTATGCTGAGAAACAGACAGCCTGCAGTCAGTAATTGTGCATCTTCACTCACCGGCCACTTTATTAGGTACTCTTTCACAATCATGATTCTCAGTAAGTTATTTGTCTCTGAGTTATTTGAACTGAGAAGCATTAGAGCCGGTGTGCCCAATACGGCAATCACGATCTACCGATGGACTGCAAAATGCACGTTGGTAGATCGCTGTTGAACACTTTACATGTTATGTTCTGTAGAAACTTCCACCTGTTTATGCCCCCTTTCTACCCCACTGGTGTTTTGTATTTATTCATCATTTTTGGATGAAACTGGCAGTGAGTTTTCATTGGCAAATTTTTGTGTGTAAGAGTCATTTTTTATATGTTGCGTATATATATTTGTCAAACAGCAATTAATGTACACATACTTGTACATCAATTGAAAGAAAAATTGTAAGTGGTACATTGTCTTAAAAACATAAGAAATATCAAATATTTATGTCAAAACATCAAATATTTGACAGGATTTTTTGGAACAACCTACTTATGTGAATCAGCCTTTTCCCCACATGAAAATAATGAAGTCCAGATATCGGTCCACCCTCCCTGATGATCATTTGGATGCCTGCTTGAGAATTGGCATCAGCAGCTACTGTCCAGACTCCTAGCTAAGACCATTCAGTGAAAATAGTTTTTTTTGTGAATTGCCTTGTATTGCTAATAATACCAACATAATGTGTGTAAAAATGGTTAAACATTAAAGCTAAAAAAGATAAATCCTGGTAGATCACAATGACCCAAATGTAGATCTCAGGCCAGAAAAGTGTGGGCACACCCGTCCTTGATATACAGTGAAATTGACAAGGAATCTGTATTTGTCTTACTAATTCCAATGGACTACAGTCTGAAATTGTAGAACTACAAAGTCTATCTTTGCTGTAAATGGAACTGATAACATGGAGCACAAAGGAGGTGTGTCCAAAGGTTTGACTTATACTGTATGTATATAGAGCATTTTTTGTAACCTTGGTTACATGACTGTTTTATTACAGTTCATTGTGTGACATTAGAATGTTGGACCGGGTGGATGGTGCTGAAATGCTAATTGCTGTTATTGTGATATGATTATGAGGAGCTGTGATTCATGGTGATGACTAGTCAGTGCACAGAGCTGGATGTCTGACTGAGGGAGGGAGTGCTGATGCATGCTTGGCTGCAGCTCAGGCAGGGTGGGAGTGACAGCGCTGCGAGCCTTGTGGCTGCAACTTCTGGGTGTCTGCTCCACACTTCCTCTCTTACTCAGACACTCAGCAGAGGAACATGCCGTTCTGTACAAACAGTCCGCTCAGCATTTGGTCATTGGGCATGAAGCTAGTTTGCTAAGCATACCAGTCACATTGGGAAGGTGCTATTCACTGCAGACGTGGCAAGAAATGCAGGGAAGCATCCTGCACAAGGCACTAATGCATCTCAGGGCAGAGAAGAGCACAAATGCATTAACTTCTACATTTATTATTGTTTCTTATTTGACCTCGATATTGAGAATCATGCTGTGAGCAGGTGTGGTGGGTTAGTGCTTAGGGTGTTAGCCTATTCATTTAAAGGTTGTGCGTTCAAATCTGAGGTCTACTCATAGTCTTGTGGTTAAGAAACCACCCTTGTGACCTGATGGTCACCGGTTTGATTTTCGCCCTCACCAAGTATTATGACTAAAATGCTCTTGAGCAAGGCACCTAACCCCAATTGCTCCCCGAGCCCAGTATACAATGCTGCCCACCACTCCGGGCATGTGCGCTAACTTCACTCAGTGTGTGGAGATGTGTGTCAGTGTGTGGAGATGTGGGTTAAATGTGGAGAACCGATTCCTCTGTGTGTGAGTTCAGGAGGCCATTTAGATCACCAAACTAAATACCAATGTTGGTCCTTAAGCAAGGCCCTTTATCCCTCATTATAAAATGGGTAGCTCCAGTCCTTAAATCTGATTGGCTTAGCTATTTGTCTGGCCTTAACAATTACAATAACACAACTGTTACTCACTGGGATCAGTGTTCACATAAAAAAACAGACTAGATTATGTACTTTTTTTATCCAAAGTGACTTAAGCACCCCTGGAGAAATAAATCAATTAGGCATGAGAAGTATTATTGGAAGTCCTCTGTTATATATAGAGGAATAAATCACAGGAAAGCGGTGTAACTGTACTCCGCTAGGCATCATGCCGAACACCTCTTTCCCCTAATTTCTTCACAATAATACACCTCTCATGTCTTAGTGCTGATCCTGAACTCTGACCCTAGCCATCAAGTCTGTATACTTGTAAGTTACTTTGGATAAAAGCATCTGCTAAATGACATCGTGTAATAGATATTTATTCGAATAAATTAGTTGTATATTAAACACATCTATAGAATTCGTCATTATCATACAGTTGACTTGAGGGACGTGTCTTTGGACAAATCATATAAATGTATGAAACCTGTAACCCGTCGTGTGAGAGCTGGGTGTGGGACACACTGATTTATGATCTTTTTTTTTGTGTTTTCCCAGGTGGAGTTCTGTATGAGGCCATTGTCCTGCAGATGAACCGCCTCTGGGGGCTGTTGCGGCGCAGACCCAGATAATTCCTGGTGACTGCGGCCCAGGCCCCGGCCCTACTCAGCATGCCCAACCCTGTTCGAGCAGGGAGCCTGAAGGACCCCGAAATCGCAGATCTCTTTTTTAAAGAGGATCCTGAAAAGCTCTTCAACGACCTTAGAGAGATCGGCCATGGCAGCTTCGGCGCAGTTTACTTTGTGAGTCCCGCTGCAGAAAATGTGTCCGCTTGGACCCTGGAAATGAGAGAGAGCGGGCGTATTAGTAATGTTTTTGTTTTACCCCCAGGCGAGAGATGCCCGCACCTCCGAGGTGGTGGCGATTAAGAAAATGTCCTACAGTGGGAAACAAACCAATGAGGTTGGTATGAAAATAATAATAACAGTAATATTAAAATTGATATGTTGACTTGATCATGGGACAAAAATAAAGATCTGAGAATAATGTTGTTGGTCTTTGGCAGACAGTAAATTATTCATTTATATTTAAATAAAATTTATTGGGTGGCCCTAACAATTAGTGTATATTTAATGTATAAACATTGCACCAATGCCTTGGCTGCGTCCAAAAGCACCAACTTAAGGCCACTGAAGTTTGCAATGTGGGCCCTTGGGTAAGGCCCTTAATCCTCATTTTCCCTGGACTTCTGCATAACTGATTCTGTGCTCTGAACCCAACCATTAAGTTGGGAAACGTATTGTATAAGTGGCTTTGAATAAAGACATATGTGATGTAAGAGGTCACACCGACCTCCACCGTCACTAAGGCCAAAGAAGCTCTAGGATTCTTACTCTTTTGGATTTTGTGGGGGTTTACATACTCTGTACAACAACCAAGAAATGGCCCAACATGTCTCACCACCTCTATGTTGTTTGAGTGGCAACACCAGTGATGAGAGTGGTTAGTGCTACTGTGCACAGAGGAAACTTATTTTTAGTAGATGGGGAAGTTGTTGTGTGGTGTTTTATTTCTATTTTTTGCCTCTAAGTTTGTTAAAGGTTATTTAACAAAAAAAAAAAAAAAACAGAGAAATGTCCAATTGTGCATAAATGAACATTTCAACCTTTTGCAGAAAACGTTATCCCAGCCCTGGGCCGAGAAACGGGTCGGTTGTGTACATACACTACATATTAAATAATAGTAAAGTTATGATAAATGTAAATGTGACAGAGTAGAGTTGGAGATTGTTTTAAATAGACAGCGGTAACCAGGGTTGTCACTTGGACATGTTGAGTTCCTGTGGTCTTGGGGCAGGAAGTTTTTTATTTATTTTTTTTATTTAATTTTGTCTGTTTATCTGCAATTTAATTGACCTGAAAGATTTTTCAGAGGGAAGCAGGTAAAATGGATAATGTCCAGGAGGAGACGTGTCTTTTAGGATGTTGTTTGCCCCGCTGAGGCAGTGGGAGCTGAACAGGTTCTCCATGCTGGGAAGTGGGCAGCTGATGGTTTTTTGGACGGTGTTCATGACTTTCTGAAGAGATCTCTTATCTACCACTGAGCAGCTGCTGTATAATGTCGAGATGCAGTGTGTCAGCACTGTCTCAATGGTGGAGTGTTAGCAGAACGTTTCCTGAAGCTTGTTGTTCCTGAGAAAGAAGAGTCTGTTGTGCCTTCAGCAGGCTAATGTTACTAATGAAACTAAGGCTAATGTTAAAGAGGTGTGTGCAACCGCTGCAATGATGTCTGATGCAGTAATAGTCTCTGGTCCCCTACC
>JAOUQT010268033.1:0-17031 GCA_025769995.1 Xyliphius kryptos | reverse complement strand
GTATTGACAAGTTCTTACACAATGTATTCCTTTATTTATTAACATTGTCTCGGAGCTACATTCGGACTAAACAACTTACCTTTCCAGTCCTGCCCTAAATGTCGCTATTACTTTTTTCACATTGGCATAAAACCAGTAATTTATTGGGTTCCACTTAGATTTTGGTGTTTGATTGCAAAATAAACACACTTGTTCTCAGCCTGCTAAATCTTTCCTAGATGAGTCTTTCCTACTGATCCCGTTTATCTGCATAATATCTATAATTATTTAAGTTGTATTAAAGTGACTTTAGACAGTGAATTCAGACGATAATTTATTTTGTTAATACCAATTTAGAGCTACATCGTAGAAGGTAGCTCAGCCAATAAATTAAGATTCTGGACTAGACCTACCGGATTAAAAATTAAATAAAATAAAAAAATAATATATATATATATATATATATATAGTGTTGATTTAGAGGAATATAGAGTGCAGCCCCGACTGCACTACTTAAGACCACCACAGCATCAGAATAGGGTAGGTGTTCTGCTTTCATTCGTCTTTGTGGGCAGCCCCATCTGAGTATTATGAGGGAACTCCAGAGAGACTTTTTTTCTGACACATTAGCTCCTTTTCTACAAGTAAAATGAAACCCCTAGAAAAGCCCACGCTTGACCACCAAACAGTCCCTCCAGAAGGCCTGAGAAAGAAGTGTGCTTTTCTCACATACATATGCATGTAGAACTTTCTGGGTCTGATTCTCATCTGGAACTTAGCCAGAATGCTTCAGGTCAGAAGATAATTTTCCTTCAGCTTCACCAGAAGTAATAAGTTCAGTTTATACGACTGCTTCTCCTAATTGTGGTGTATAAGAGCCAAATATCTTCATGTATTTCCTAGCAGCAGTTCTGCTCTTTACACAGTGCCCTCTTTCTTTAAAATCTTCATGGATAGAAGTAATGACACAGACTGTGTCTGTGTTTAGCTGATTGCACTAACAGCTGCTGATTCCTTTTACTTTTGGTTGCAGAAGGGTTTTTTTTTCCAAGTTTTAAAATTTAAGCTAAAAGTACTGATTGGCATTTAATGTGTCGGTAAATAAAGGCTTCTTTCTCTTTTATACTTCTTAAATCATAAACTCAAGAGACTCTGTATTTTGGGGTTTCCTTTCTTTTTTATGGTCTACAAGGGGTTCAGTCCTGTCTGCACATAACTTCCTCACCCAGACCACCCTCTTCTGCTATGTAGTGGCCATCCGCAGAACAGCATGGCCTCACTCAATACAGACAGGCTAAATTACATACACAAGCACACAGACCTAAAGACTTTTGGTTTGCTGCCCTGTAATCATGGCGCTCGTCAGTGGGCTTGGTCACGTGATGCACTCTCTAACCACACGCACTTGATCTGAAGCTTGCAGGAGACCACTATTGGTCACAGCTACTGTTTCATTCTTTCACATAAGACTAAGCAGTGGGCTGAAATGACTGTCAGAAGTAAGTTCACTACACAGTACTAGTCAGATCATGAGGCACATGAAGTTATACTAAGAATACATTTGTGGAAAAAATGAAGACCTTGGACTATGTGATTTCTAAGTCTTTATTGTTTTCTAAGGACCTCAAGGTGGGACATTTGCAACTTTTTTTTTTTCCGATCTTTTATAAATATCCTTTTTTTTTTTTTTTTTTTTTTTTTTGCTGTCTGTTGTTACACATTTTGTGAAGACTTCTTCAGCTAAAGTTTAAACTGTGACCTGCACATCTGCATTTGTTAATACTTTTGTCTGTTGGATTGCTTACCTACAGGAGATTCCTCTGTCAGAGATCCTGCAGGTGGAGGCGGCGCGGGATTTCAGTAGCCTAGCCCTTGGGGGCAATCCACACTGCTTTGAGGTCATTACTGCTACAATGGTGTATTACGTTGGAGAAAATACTGGCAGCCCTTACCTTCATATGCACAACCCCACCTTGGCCGCATCTGGCGTGGGTCTCGAGGTGGCACAAGGATGGGAGCTGGCCATCCGGCAAGCCTTAATGCCCGTTCCAGTTACTCCCCAGCCAAGTGTGGGCACAGCTGCAGGTCAGGGCAAGGACCACAGTGAGTACATTGCTTTCAGTTTGTGTCATTCTTATGGGCTGTAACTGTTATTGGTTGCATTGATTTACAGCGCCCTCCATTATTATTGGCACCTCTGGTTAAAAAGTGTTCTTTGGCTTCTAATAAATATTTTTTTTTAATATATACATTGCAAAAAAGAGAAAACTTTAGGCTTTAAGTCACGTGCCTTTATTTAGTTGTAATAAAAAAATCACACGTTAAGAAATAAATATTTTGAATAAACTCATGTAGGCCACATTTATTGGCACCCGTGGTGTAAGTACTTTGTAGCACCTCCTTTTGTCAAGAAGACCGCACTTAATCTTGTCCTATAACTCTCCACAAGATGGGAGAGTAGAAAAAGAGGGAGCTTGGACCATTCCTCTTTGCACAACCTTTCTAAATTGTCCTGGGTGTTCGCCAATGCATTTTCTTCTTCAGCTCACCCCACAGGTTTTCTATTGGGTTGAGGTCTGGAGACTGAGATGGCCATGAGAGGAGCTTAATTTTGTGCCTTGTGATCCATTTTTAAATAGAGTCAGTCTCATGTTTAGGGGCATTGTCTTGCTTAAAGACCCAGTGATGACACTGTCCTGATGTTTCATAGAGTTTATGATCCCATGTATCCTTACAAGGTTCTCCAGTTCCTTTGAAGGGGAAACAGGTCCACAGCATCACAGATCCTACCCCCCATACTTAACCGTGGGCATGAGGTGTTTTTCTGTGTACTCATCCTTGGTGTCACGCCAGACTCATTTAGTGTTTTTTGCCAAAATGCACTATCTTATTCTTATCTAACCTAAGCACATGGTCCCAGTTAAAATTCCAGTACTGCTTGGCAAACTCAATCTGTTTACGTTTATAAATATATCTCAGAAAACGCTTTCTCTGTGCACGCCTCTCAAACAGTTGTCGGCATGAAGGCGCCTGATGGTTGTTTGGGAGCCCTCTTAACCCCAAAATGCTACCATTTGCTTTAATTAAATTCTTTGCTTCATTTGCTTCAAGAACTTTTTTTTTCTCTTACCATTCTTCTCATTGTGTGTGGTGGCAAGATACACTTCCAGGCTAGTTTGTCACAGTTCCAGATGTTTTTTGATGATTGCTCTGATTGTAGATAAGGGCATCTTCAGGTGAGGGGCTATTTTCTTGCAGCATTGCCTGATTTTATGAAGGTCGACACAACTTGGTGTTCTTTTGTCTTTTCCATGTTTGAGAGTAAGTAAGAGAAATAGGCGTTTTTGTAACATCGTATTAATGCCCTAGGGAAACAGGACGTAACAAATAACTAATTAAAGGTTCTTAGATTCTTTGATTCACTTTATAAACTACAGTAGAAATGGCATAAATGGTTCAAATACATTTATTTCCAAGAAATTGTTACGAACGCCAATAATTGTGGAACAGATTATTTCTTATTTCTATAATTATTTCTTAGTCAGGATTTTTTTTAATTTTTTTACATGAATTGAAGGTTAATTTCTCACAGTGAGTCTATGTTTCTGCAATAAATATGGTCTTTAGTATTTGTTCACATTTGCACTTAATGTTTATAAGTATTGTTGGTAAAAAAAAAAAGTACATATACACATATGTTACCTTAAGCAACAAAAGTCTTCCTCAGAGCAGAGGACATTTTAAAAATGTCAATAGTCCTGTGGTGCCAAATGGTTTTGGACAGAGAACTGGGCTTATCTCACTTCTGTAAGGATTTGCAATTAAACGTGGCTTATATGATAAAATAAGGGTTTATAAATCCGGTGCCGTACCCAAACAAACATGTGGATGGGACACATTTTATTTAATTTTTTTACATTGATTTTTCACAAAGTAAATTATATTTTGTGCTACAAAGAATATTTTATGTTAATATTCAGCAAAAGCTGAATATTACTTTTACTTATTTCTCTATTAGTGTCGCGGTGGGGTTCCCCATGCCCATCCAGAGAACATCTCGGGCGCTGGGCAGATACACCCAGAACAGGGCACCAATCTATCGCTGGACACACACTCATTCATAAACACACAAACAATTTACCTGGAATACATGTTTTTGGACTGTGGGAGAAAACCGGAGAACTTGGAGGAAGCCCACGTTGACACAGGGAGAACATGGAAAATCGGGATTCGAACCGAGAATCACCAGTGCTGAGAGGCAAACGTGCTACCCACTAAGACGCTGTGTCGCACCCTGTTGTTGTGTTTTTTGTTCTAGAACACAATGTAATTTTGTGTTTACATTAAATAACAAACATAAGAAACCGTTCAAAAGATTTTTGGCACTTTTTTGGTTTAATTTTTGCTGTTTTTATTTGTAAGGGGTGTAAAACTAATTTAGTTAAATTTTCATGAATCCTTGAGGTTACAGTAAATTATAAATAAAAACATTTATATAAAACATATATTCTTATCTTTAACTTTATTTTCAGAGGAGCTATCTATGAGTATCTCGGTTTCCAACAGTCAAATCCAGGAGAATGTTGTAAGTCTGCATTTAACACTTCTTCAGACAGAGATAATATGCTTTTTTGATTTATCTCAGTAAATGTCCTGCTTGTGTCTGCTTTAGGATATAAGCTCAATCTATCAGATTTTTGCTGATGAAGTTTTGGGCTCTGGACAGTTTGGCATCGTCTATGGAGGTACTTGCTGTGAATTGTGTGCCATTGACTAGTTGCCCAGTTTCTAAACTGATATCCTAAATGTGTTGCATATGTGTCTTAAGGGAAACACAGGAAAACTGGCAGAGATGTTGCAATTAAGGTAATTGACAAAATGAGGTTTCCAACCAAACAGGAAAGTCAGCTGAGGAATGAAGTTGCTATCTTACAGGTAAAATACAAAAATTTAATAAACCCATCTCAACTTCTATAGCTAAATATTGTTGTTGAATGTATGTTTGTAAATGTACATTTATTAGCCTTGTGTATTAAAATAAGTATAAACTGTAATAATTAATTTATTTTTAATGGATTATCTTAAACTTTCACTGTAAAAAAAAAAATCTGAAACTGAAAGTACTATATTCCTCATCAAGAAGACAGAACCTGGAACACTTCACAATCTGTATGAAGTTTTAGATCACGTTTATACAGAAATAACAAACCTTTAAGCACAGCTGTACAATAAGTATATACCCATGTAAAAAATGTGCTAAGAATAAAGTACAAACCTCAGTTTCAGAAAAGTCGGGATAATGGTTCTTTAGTAGAATGGCTTGTCAACTTGGGATCATTGTTTTGTTACATGACCCATGTTCTCCTGAGCTATAGATCATAAACAGATGTCCTGACATTTTCCTGGTATATTTCAGAATTCATCGTTTCATTATTAATGGCAAGCCATACTTCCCTCCTAAATTCATGAAAACTGATTAATATTGCATTATAAGCTCACCAATCCAAAGGAGAGTTTTTATGAAAAACGTTTAAATTTAAATCTTGATTTATTCTGTTTTCTTAATAAGTGGTTTAATCCGTATGGTATATTTCTTTTTTGTCTAACTGTATAGAAAAGATGCCATTTTTTGTGGAGGAAACTGTAACAGTCCTCCCAATAAACTGTAATAGTAATGGTTTTTAATTGTCTCCTAAAGAACTTGCATCATCCTGGCATCGTCAACCTAGAGTGTATGTTTGAGACGCCTGAGCGAGTGTTTGTTGTGATGGAGAAGCTACATGGGGACATGTTGGAGATGATCCTGTCCAGTGAAAAGAGCAGGCTTCCTGAGCGCATTACCAGGTTCCTTGTCACACAGGTAATCCTATTTTAGCAAAATGATCTATGTCTTTAGGTCTCCCTATTTAGACAGTCCTACTCTTGTTTGTTCCACTGCTGTTTTAAATGAGGCTTGTGTTCCGAGTGGTCTGGACCTCATCATGCGGCTCCACGTCTGCAAAGCTGTGGGCTGATTAGAACTGAGAGGCCGATTTGGGGCACGAGCAGTGGGAGCTCATCTATTAGCTATGGATCTGCAGTCTTCAATTATCTGCCACTGCAGCACTTGATGTGGCCAGAGGCCCCTGGCTTTGCATGATTGTTGGATAGTTTAATGACAGTATGGGATGAATTGTATCATATTTAATTAAAAATGCGTGTTCTTAATCAAAAAAGAGTTTCTGATTTGTAGTTTAGTAAATATGAAGCAATTTTTTTGTTTAACTCTTCACCTGGGGCTTTACTTGTGTGTTGTACAATGCTTTTGTTTATAGATTTTGGTGGCTTTAAGACATCTCCATTTGAAGAACATTGTACATTGTGATCTCAAGCCTGAGAATGTACTCCTGGCCTCAGCAGAGCCTTTTCCTCAGGCAAGTGTTCTTTTAGCACCACACTGGCTCACATGAAGCCTTGGCGAGCCAAAGCATGATTTTACTGTCACATTGCTAACTAATCATGTATTCTAGATAATGACAAAACAACTTTAATAATACTTAAAAATACATAAAATGGTGTTTTTGCTCTGATGAATTTACATTTAACTCATCTGTGCAGTGAACACAAACATTGACTGAAGTGAGTGCCTTGTACATGGCACCCGTTATGCAATTGGGGTTAAGTGCTTTGCCCAAGGGCACTTTAGCCATGGTACGTCGTGGGACCGGGAATCGAACCGGGGACCTTTATATTGCAAGGCTGGTTCCTTAAACAAATATATGCCAAGCTTCTGCATATAGTGGGTACAAAAATGATTCGAACCCTTTATGTTCTTCATTCATTACAGCCATTTGCTAAAACAAATGTTTTTTGTTTTTATTCTCAGCACCGCCATCTTGACAGAAAAAACCCAGATGTAGATATTTTTGCTAATTTATTAAAAAAAGAAAAACTGACACATTGGTCATGATTATTTGAACCCTTTGCTGTGACACTCAACACTCAAAATATTGTTGCTGTGACAACAATTTTTACTTTACATGCTGTCCATTTCTTCTGATCTTCCTTGAGATGGTTCTACTTCTTAATTGGTTTCCAGCTGTGTTCAATTAAACTGTTTGGACTTGATTAGGAAAGGCACACACCTGTCTATATAAGACCTCATAGCTTGCAGTGCATGTCAGAGCAAATGAGCTTGAAGGAACTGCCAAAGGAGCTCAAAGACAAAAGCATGGCAAGGCACAGATCTGGCCAAGGTTACACAATAATTTCTGCAGCAATCAAGTTTTTTAAGAGCATATTGGCTTTTATAATCCATAAATGGAAGAAGTTGGGACTTCTGGGACGACCAAAATGCTTCTGGCCATCCAAATGGGCTCCAAATATGCAGTAGGGAGATGGGAGAAAGTTCTACAACAACTATCACTGCAGCCCTTCACCAGTCAGGGGTTTATGGTCAGGGGTTTAACATATGAAAGCCTGCATGAAGGACTCCCAGACTATGAGGAATAAGATTTTCTGATCTGATGATTTTTTTTGGAATTAATTCATTCATTATGTGTGGAGGAAACCAGTCACTGCTCATCACCTTCCCAATACAATCCCAAAAGTGAAAAAAGGTGGTGGCAGCATCATCCTATGGGGGCGTTTTTCAGCTGGGACTGGTTGCAATTGAAGGAAAGATTAGTGAGGCTAAGTACAGAGATATCCTGGAAGAAAACCTTTTCCAGAGTGCACAGGACCTCAGACTGGGCTTAAGGTTTACCTTCCAACAATACTTTTTTTTTTTAAAGCCAATTGAGTATCTCTGGAGAGACCTGATTGCTGTCCTCCAACATTTACCATCCAATGTGATGGAACTGGCAAGAATCTACAAGGAAGAATGGTCCAAATCCAGGTGTAAAAAAAAAAAACTTGTTGCATCATTCCCAAGAAAAATCATGGCTGTACTAGCTCATAAGGGTGCTTCTACTCAATACTAAGCAAAGGGTCTGAATACTTATGACCATGTGATATTACAGTTTTACTTTTTTTAAATAAATTTGAAAAAATGTCCACATTTTTTTCTGTCAAGTTGGGGTGCTGAGTGTACAATAATGAGAAATAAAATTAACTTTTTTTAATTTAGCAAATGGCTGCAATAAAACAAATCCAACTGATAACACCAATTCTTGTTCCCTGTGACAACAGGCCCCCAAAATCTTTATCACACATGGAAATAAATCTCAGGTTATCAAACATCTTCTTGTTGCTCGTTCATCAGGATGTGCTGCACAAATTATAAAAAATTGTTGCATTTATCCAAATCTGCATAAATGGTTTGCACTGTACCTTTGCTAATGCCCTGTTCTGAAATCAGTCACTCATCTCTTGCTGGAATGATTTTTACACTGGAATTTGACAAGTGTAAATTTATAAGAGAGTAGAAAAAATATTTACTGTCTTGACTCAGTTATTAATCTATTTATTAACAATCTTAGAGACCTTTTGGAGTTTTGTACTCACCTTTAGATCTTACAGTTACAAATTTAGTGCAAACAACTTTAATGAATTTTTGCCACTTTTGAAAGCTTAGCATTTAGCTTCTTTAGCTATGTTCAATCACTTCAAACATTTCTGCAATTAATTATTCATTTATTTATTAATTATCTGTCATTTAATCCTCTACGAGGGTCGTTTTTTGCTTCCTCATGTCTAACCAGGAATGTCTCGGGTGCTGGGCAGATACACCAACCTATCGCTGGGCACACAGCCACACACACACTATACGGTGCAATTTAGAGCATTCAATTTTACCTTGAATCCATGTTTTTGGACTGTGGGAGGAAACCGGAGAACCCGGAGAAAACCCACGGAGACACGGCGAGAACATGGAAGCTCCACCCAGATTGGGATTCAAACCAGGAATCCCAAGCGCTGAGAGGCGAATGTGTTTACCACCATGCCACCTAATTTATAATTTCACATTTTAATTATATATTTTAATTATACTTTTGGATTTTTTACTAACTAATGAAATTTCTGACTCTGCAGGTAAAACTGTGTGACTTTGGCTTCGCTCGTATCATCGGTGAGAAATCATTCCGTCGCTCTGTTGTTGGAACGCCAGCTTATCTGGCTCCCGAGGTGCTCCGGAGTAAAGGCTATAACCGTTCACTGGACATGTGGTCAGTGGGGGTTATTATCTATGTCAGCCTGAGTGGCACCTTTCCCTTCAATGAGGATGAGGATATTAACGATCAGATCCAGAATGCTGCCTTCATGTACCCACCGATGCCCTGGAAGGATATCTCTACTGAAGGTGAGGAGTTACTGTAATGAGTTGGCTAACGTTTTTTATAGTCAGATCAATATATCAGTAAAGACCACTACTAATGAATATGTGCCACCAAAGTTCGAACACCCACATGTAGAAAAATGACTCGTTCAACAACAAAAAAAAAAAAAGATTATTGAAATGAGGTGCGACACTGACCGCTCTACCAACAAAATAACGACCAACGTATCCAAACCTGTGTCTGTGCTGCCTTCTACACACCAATAACAGTAGCTATGTTTCATAGAAAGCACAACAATCTATTGTTGTTAAAAAAAAAAACCTCAAGTAGTAAAAGTAGTACAAAAAAATGTGTATGTCTTAATTGAGTCCAAACTTTCTGCATCTAAATAAATATAGTGAGTATTTATCACATTTTATCATAAAAGTACATATTTCAACTGAATTTGAATAAATTTTCATATGTAACACATTTTACAATATAGATTTTAATCATTTAAATGATTACTTAAAGATAACTGACTGTTTTAAACACTGACAAAATAACCTTTTTATTCTGCCAGGCAGTTTATCACTCGCTTCTGTGGTTTTTTTTGAGGGGGGGGGGGGGGTTTCATACACACAACATGCATCTGTTTTTAACATGCATCTAAACAAAGTGGACATGGACTATTCATTAGTTTGTTTTTTTTATCATGGTTTCAACAGTTTACCTGGTTAACTTGACTGGTTATAATCCACCACTTTGTCCTTGTGTATCTTAGCAACAATACTGTTAGCAGAAGATAATTAATGTGGTTAAAACAGTAAATCTTTAGTATAAATACATTATTTTTTTTATAAATTGGTGGCAAATGTAGTCAACCTAAAGTGTTTAATTAATGGAAAAAGTGTATATATATATTTCTATAGTTCTTTTATTCCTGAACTATTGACATGTCTCTGAAATTCCAAGCAAAAAGTTAGTATTTACTTGCAGGAAATTGTAAAAAAATAAAAATGTTTTAAATGCCAACAATAGACATCATACATTTAAACTAAGTATAAAGACATTCTATAATTACATTATATATTATATAATTACATAATTGTTTCAGTGTGATAACATGCAAATGGAAGGATCTGTTTTAATATTTGGGTTAATGCATTTTTTTGAAGCAGATGATCAGTATGCTTCAGAGGTGTAGCTGCCCACTCTTGTCTGTCTACCTTGTCCTAGACATTTAAACTCCGATGAGTCAGACACTAATTCACCCATGCTGCCCACCTGCTGATTATGCCATTACACCAGGCACAGCCAACAGTAACTTATCAGATTTAAATGTAATTATTATAAAAAGGCAATGTAATTAGTCATTATGCATATGTAAAATGCAAATAAGAAAAAAAAATACAAAAATGTACTCATGTGACATTTTGCAATCATGTTGACATTTAACCTTCAGCCACAGATAACATGGTGGGCGTTTCATAGTTAACCACAACTACAATACATGTACATGAGTGCAAAGAATCAACAAAGCAAAAACAAATTACCATGTTATATTTATCAGAAACAGATTTTATACATCAAACCAAACTGGATTCAGCATTACAATATAGCATATGACAAAATATATGCGAACATACAGCAACTAATCCATAATCCTGCCAAAGTTTTGGCTGAAGGATTACATCATCTTTATTAACGCCTTTATTCTTGCACAGTATTGTTAATGAGTTAAGCCTCAGGTCTGTATAGAGCTACTCTCTTTTCTTTAGGAAACAGTTTAAATGCCAGCATCTGTAATAGCATGCAGTATATTGCATACATCCAGATATCAGGAAAATGGCAGAGATCATTATGAAAATCATTCAATAATGTCTTTATGTAAGATGCATCTGAACAGAGCATGTCTTCCTGAGTTTTAAGAAATACAGATTTACATTTTAACATTTACATTATTTTTTATTTACATTTTTTCCCAGTAACGGTAACCTTTTCTGTTATTGGGGCATGCATATCATATAGTGTATATTTTGAAATGTTGTGATTAGAATATTTTTTTCAATTAAGACTTGATAAAATAGTTATACAAAGATGTGTAGCAGGTTTGTTTTCAACTGAGTTATGTATATAAAAAAACTGTCATTTTTGTTTTGCAATGGGTTGTTGTACATTCCTATCCTGTGACCCCAGCCCTGATACCGAAATTGGGCTCCCTCTAATGCTGTGAACTGGTACTACAGTATTAATTGAGCCATTTCCAATTCTCAGTTGGTTTGATAGATTATCTCCTTAAATAAGGCTTTGGCAGCAGTGTATGAAGCTGTTGCTTTAAAGAATTGTAGAGAGAACTCTTTACCAAAAGGGAATCATATTTGCTGTGGTTGGTTTTTTTTTTTTTTTTTTTTTCTCCCCAGAGTCCCTGGGTTTGAATGGGTTTGTGTGTGTTATGAACTACGAACTTATCCAGGGTGTTTAATTACCTTTTACCCACTGTGATTGGCTTGTAATGAAATAATAACAAATCAAACTATTTAAAAAATTACAGGAATTCACTAAGCACCAATACAAAAGCTAAAATATGTTTATGTTTTTAGCCACGGATCTCATCAACAACTTACTTCAAGTGAAGATGAGGAAGCGGTACAGTGTGGACAAGTCGCTCAATCATCCCTGGTTTCAGGTCAGACAGCAAAACATGAACTAACGGTCTTGAAATTCCCATTGAAAGCTTCAAATCCTTGTATGTTAATGCAAAATGTCTGCATTTTTAGGACTACCAGACGTGGCTGGACTTGCGGGAGTTTGAAACGCGGCGAGGTGAGCGCTACATCACCCACGAGAGTGACGACGCACGCTGGGAGGAGTTTGCAGATGAACACAGTCTTGTTTACCCAAAACACTTTATCATGGCTCCCAATCTAGATGACATGGATGAAGACCCCTAATTCCTAAACCGGTGGAGGACAGTGTTTCTCTGTAATGGGCGCTAGCCGCTTACAGGCCTGAAGCAACGGCTTTCTGTTACGGCAAAATGTAAGCAAGCGATTGGAGGGACCAAGTGTTTCAAAAGCATGTAGCAGTGTTGCAGCTTCACTTACTCATGCAGCAGAGACCACACCTGCGACTGAACGAAGGGTTGTTTTATTCCAGAATAATCCAATATGACATTATTCTCTTGTAATGCATTGTGCGCTGGAACTGAAAAGCCTCTACAATCTTGCATTCACAGTGGCAAAGATTTCAGTTCACATGATTCATATCCCCCCCGTCCTGGTCTTTAGTGGGCGTTCTGCGTTCCCTTTACCAGAAGCTGAACTGGCATAATGCCTGTATGTTTAAGTGCAGTGTTCTATTGTGGATCGATGTATGTAAACTTTTAACTGGATCTTAAAGCAGTTTTTTTTTTTTTTTTTTTTTTTTTTCCAAATGTAGTGATTTTTACACACAAAATGAAATGAAACGTATTTAAAAAAGTTAGAAGGCATCCACTTGTCTAGCCATTTAATTTATTCTCGATATTTTCTTTTACAGTATTGCATCATACATTGGAATTTAGAGACTTGTTTATGCAAAATGCCCTGGTTTACCCAGAAGTCTGGTTTCACAGCCTGGTTAAAGTGGGTGTACTGAAACTTTATTTTACCAGTACGTTATGTATAAACGGTACGAAGCTGGAATAAAGGACACCCTGCACACCAGACATCACTCTAGAAGCCAGCTCTAATGATCACATCTTCATATTTCTTTTCACTTTATGTAAATTCTGATACCAGGATGGTTTTTAATTTATTTAGCATCATATGAAATAAAATGGTTGCATAATTAGGGGTTGCCTTTAAAGTGTTATAAAAGGCTTGAAAGTGGACTCTGCTTATAATATATTAAATGGCTGAAAATATGTGAATCATTACAATTCTAGGTAGGTAGCAGGTAAACCTATCGATTCTGACTAACAAAAGTAAAGACTTTATAAATGAATTAGCTTGAGGTAAATGCCTTATCCTCAGCAGTAGGACTTTGACGGTGCTTGGATATACACTGTAGAAATGAAATTCCTGACCCGATGCATTCTCCTGCTTCATTTAGGAGTTAGTCGAAGCATCAACCTAGTAGCTCAAAAATTGACATGTAATTGTAAATTAACAAGTATAGTGTCTGCACACCAAATTACACAAGACCATTAAAATAGTATTATATTGAGGAATTCTGGTTATGTTTTTACAATATCAGCCTTTATTTTGTGTTTATCGGACAAAGCATTTGGTAGTCTTGCTGTTTTTTTTCCCTAATCTGTGTGCTTGGAATCCATACAGTAACGCAGAATGTCCAAATATCACCACAGTGCTTCCCACATATCAGAGGATTGTGTAATTGGATACGTTATTTGTGTCTCAACTCATTTTGTTTGGTCTGGCATCTGACCGCACTGTCTGAGCTGGCATCACCTTTGCCTCTTAGAAAGAAGATGCCAGGTTTTTATTTATGCCAGAAAATAATGGGTAAAATAATGCTCTGCGGAGTCTACATGTCTTTTCTGTGCCTGCCTAAGTTTAGTCCTGAGTGTGTGTTCTGTGGTTACAACCACTGGCTGCTTGGACAGTGAATTACACTGTAGTAGCTGAAAAATGGCTATACATTTACCTAATCCTTTACATATATATATATATATATAGGCTTGAAAGTGTGCACGTGTAATGGGGCATGACTTACACGCAGTCTGTCTAAGGAGGTGATTAATGTCCTGCCTGTTTTTGGTGATGAGGCCACATTGACGAGAAGAAGCAGTTATAAACATGTACTATTATAAATAATTCAGATTTATGGTAAGACTTGCCAGCTTATGTTGATTTAATGTAAATTTTATTTAACTAACACTGACTTAGTTTATTGAACAAAAAATACACAATCTCTATCTAAGGTTTTGCTAATCATCATAAATGCTAACAAACAGAAGAGTAGTCAACTAAATTAACAGTACTGTACATCCATTCGTTATTTGTTCCAAAATTTATTCGTTATTTGTTCAAATTTTTTCGTTTCCTAATTTTTGACAATTGCGAGCTACTCCTTGGGTACTTCAATAACCTTGGGTACTAAAGGGCTACCAGTATGATACACACTTGCGAAATAAATTCTCAATATAAATGTAATTATATGTTGTTATTATTAGTAATAGATTATATATAGGGCATCTTAGTGATTAGCATGTTCGTCTCTAAGAACTAGGGATTCCCACTTTTAATCCCGATCTGGGCGGAGTTTCCATGTTCTTCCTATGTCCGTGTGAGTTTGCTCCGGTTACCTCCCGCAGTCCAAAAAAACAGATTCAAGGTAAATTGAATGCTCAAAATTGCCCTGTATAATGTGTGTGAGAGCCCAGTGATGAATTGGCACCCAAGATGTTCACCCTGGATGAGCATGGGGAATCCCAAGGCGACACTAGTAGCGGTATAAGCGGAAGATAATGAATGGATGGATGGAACTCTATGAAAAGGTCATGGTAAAATAAAAAATTATATTTTAAATTACATTTAGCTTCAACAGTAAGTCCTTGAAATGCAGACTCAAAATTAATGTGATTGCAGTCAGCCTGTGGTTTTAGCCATGACATAAAATACATTTTGTTTTTAGTAATGTAGCTTTTTAGTAAACTAAATATTTTTAAAAATACATACATAGATTTATGAGTGGGAAAATTCTAGTTCAACTAATTTATTTATATAGCACTTTTTACAACAGTGTGTTATCACGAAGCAGCTTTACAGAGTTCAAAGCCTAAACCCCTAAAGAGCAAGTCTAAGCGACAGTGGCAAGGTAAAACGCTGTTATGATGTTACATATAAATTGAGTCTATAGGTTTAGGTTCAAGACATTATAAAGGTCAATCATTCCTTATTTGTACACATTAGTCTGATTGGTATTAACCCTTTTTCAATTTTTACTTTTAACTCATTCCGTCGTGTACTGCTGGGCAGTGTGTTCATTAGCTTTATTTTTTTTAATTCTGTCTAAGGTATAGATTTTTCCACATATGGACATATCATTGGACAGGTAATCCCACAAGTTTTATAAAACAAATCGTGTAATATTTGCCAAAAGAGTGGAGCTATGGAAAGCTGTGAGTTGCCCGGTAGGGTTCAGACTATTTAGATTTTATAGAGATGCATTCCTTCCTCGAGCTCCATTTTTCCTTCATTTTCACTATGTGCAATGCTGTTTTTGGTGGTTCTCCCATGTAGGATCCTTTCTTGTTAATAATGAATCAGTGAGTAAACAAAACCATCCATGTTCTCTATTACACTCCGGTGTCTGCTTATTTACAAGTTTATAGTCTGCTCCACAAGCAGATCCAGTCCGTCTTGGGGCAGTCTGAGGAATGCGTTAAAATTACACCAGCCTTCATATTATAATGGCCAAGTTGGCATAAATTAAAATATTTATAAATAATATTGTTTTAAAATTAAATATTTGCCACCTTAATATAGAACATGAACACATAACGTTTAGAATTACGTCCATGTTGCCTGAAACTACGAATGGGACCAAGAGGTCTCCTGTGCTACAGAGGATTCTTTCACACAACCCTCGAGTTGGACCTATTGTGGTCTGTTTCTGAGGTAGTTTAGTCAATGTAGTGAGAAAGGAGACAGACTTTGTTACATTTCTATATAATTGTACAAAATCAGTTTGTTATTTTTTACAAAATGTTACAAGGCTTAATTTATTCTAGTAAATATTGAAATTTATACTAAATGCACTTTTCCATAGATTTGGCTGTGATTTAACATATATAAAATTGATAAAACAATATTTTAGGGCCCACCCCTATTTAGCAATTGTTTCAGTTGGCCACTTCATCTCTGCCCGGTTTAATACAGAATTACCGCTCCATTCACTGCTCCATGTACCACTCACCCATGACAACGACCAACCATCCGCTAGATTTGCAGCAGTGTCTATGTGTCAGTCAGGTACTGCACCTGTAAGAGTAAATACACAGAAACACATATAACATGTGTGTACATGATTAGGATGTATATATTTTAAGCAAAGTAATAAACAAGGTGTGCTGTAGTGCCTCAGTAAAATTTAATTTTCACCAGACAATGGCTCATTTGAGTGTAATTAATATTTTTAAGTAATTTAAACTATAATGTAAATAAATTATTTCAAGACCGTTAAACTCCTATTTCTTTCTAATGATCTC
Organism: Xyliphius kryptos; assembly: GCA_025769995.1. Taxonomy (NCBI): domain Eukaryota; kingdom Metazoa; phylum Chordata; class Actinopteri; order Siluriformes; family Aspredinidae; genus Xyliphius; species Xyliphius kryptos. The sequence continues at coordinate 600 of JAOUQT010268033.1, read as the reverse complement.
CATGATTATTTTTATCCATTTCATACTATTTCAATTGGACTCAACGCTTCACTTGAATTGTTTAGTACTTGAATGTATTATAAGGAACTCCATTTATTAATAATAAATCAGTGATGTTTCTTGTTAATGTATAAGTTATATAAAAGTAATGTGTATTTAAAGATTAACAAGACATATAAACAAATTGATACTATTACAGACATTGAACTGTAGATGCATAGTGTGACCAAATTTAAAAACCATCAGCTAGTGCCCTAAAGTAATTTATGCTGGCTGGAAATCTAAAAACAATTTTAAAAGCTTTCTAAAAAGAAACAAACAAGTCCATATTAATGGAAATACACTGCTCAAAAAAAATAAATGGAACACTAAAATAACACATCCTAGATCTCAATGAATTAAATATTTTAGTTGAAAATCTCGATTTAGTAGATAGTGGAATGCATTTAGAAAAAAATTATCAAAATGTAAATCAAAATGATTATCCCCTCAAGATCTGGATTTGGAATCATACTCAAAATCAAAGTGGAAAATCAAATGACAGGCTGATCCATCTTCAGTGGAAATTCCTCAAGACAAGTTAAAATGAGGCTCAGTAGT
>JAOUQT010267930.1:0-17033 GCA_025769995.1 Xyliphius kryptos | reverse complement strand
ATGCGACTAGTTTCTCCATACAGGAGGCGTCTTGAAGCTGTCATTGCCAACAAAGGCTTTTGTACAAAGTATTAAATTTCAGTAAACGTGTTCAATACTTTTTCCCTGTGCCATTCCACATAATCACACATAATTTCTGAACATCTATGGTTTGATTTCTTTTTATGTATGTATTGCTTTGTTACCGACATCTGGTGAAAATTTCATGTAAATAGCACCTCAATATATTTACTGAGAAAAATGGTGACGTTTTCAATACTTATTTCACAAGCGGTCATAGACCAGTAAGTGGTGCATAACACATTCATTAATTTATTCATTTATTATCTTCTGCTTAATCCTCTACTAGGGTCGCTGTGGGGTTCCCCTATTTACATCCAGGGGAGAACTTTTCAGGCGCTGGACAAATCCACCCAGAACAGGGCGCCAATCTATCGCTGGGCACACTCACTCATTTAGAGCATTCAGTTTACCTTGTGGGAGGAAACCGGAGAACCCAAAGGAAACACACACGGACACGGGGAGAACATGGAAACTTCATCCACATAGGGATTTGAACCGGAAATCCCCAGTGCTCAGACGAACGTGTTAACCTCTAAGCCACCCGGGCGTAATACAGAAAAGACAAACATGAATAAAGTTTACAAAATGTCTCACATTTGTTTTTCAGCTAAATACATGAAAATTTACGGTACATATACTGCAACTTTAGATATATCTGAATATATCACTGTATGTGGTGGTTTGCAAATTGACTTTTAATTTAATATGTCAGCGTTTTAAAAAGATGATAAGGAAATAATTGGTTCACCACCTATTAGTTAATCTACGTAAGGTAACAAAATTCAACGCCAAATATTTGAACTATAGTAAGCCAGTTTATTACATTTTGGTTACTTGACACTGAATGTTTTAGTTTAACAAAATAGGCAGTTTTCTGCTGCTGAATAATAAACATGGTGTTATAGAGAAAATGTGAATGCCCAGTTGTTTTTACTTTGATATTGGTAAACACATCTAGTCAGATTTCCAAGTACACTGCTGTACCAGCTCAAAAAAGGAAGAGCAAAAAAAGAATCATTCTTTATCTTTAGAGAGTGTGGCATAGAACATGCCATCTGTGAAATGGCTGTCCTAAGTCGCTGAACAATTTAGCCGCTTACAGTGTAAAGATGGATTGAGATATTGCGTAATACAGGATGGATCTCAAAACAGGCCTTATATGGCCATGCGCTGATGGGCAGCTTATTTAAGTATGTTCAGTAAATCGATGAAAATCTTTAATCCCCTGAACCAGGGTACTTTGCCACAGTGTGCCAGTCTGCCATAAATACATGATGCAGGATAATGACTTAAAGATACACAGATAAATGTGTGTAATCTGCACTGTAATTTGTCCTGGATACCCTTCCGTAAGTTCAGGTTGATTGAAAATAAACTTTAAATCAACATTTTATCAAAAAAATAATGAAAGTTTCGAAATAATTACAATTAAATAAGTAATATTGTATTTTACTAGAAAATGGTAACTTTTCACATTTTATGAATAGGAAGTAGATCGAGTGATACAGATTGGTCAGGGATTTCACCTGTTGCCAACTGGCTTACTCCCTATTTTATCAGTGAATGGGATAGATAAAAGATAAAAGGACTAGACATGAGTCGGAGCAAAACATGCATGTGGTGTCTGTGCTGTATAGCACAATAAGACATAGTATACTAAAAGTGGGTATTAATATAATAAGTGTCATGGCCCATTTTTCCAAGTACATCACCAAGTACATCTTATTTTTCAAAACTGGTTCACTGGAAGTATTCAATGAAACCAAACCCAAGCACTTTTGTTGTTGATATTTCTACTGGCAGCACCATGGATATAACAGGAAGCCTTTTACATTATGCCAGCACTAAGAAACTAACAACAAGCTGTAGTTATACTGAACTGTCAGTAGACAATTTTTATTTTAGATTTAGTAAAAATAAAATAAAAATATGTAATCACAGAGGAAAGCATTATCAAATCTTTGCAGTTTTAAAGCAAATATCCCCATCAGATTAAATCTAATAATTAGTCTTCAGTTATAAAAGAGTGGAAAATTCTTTCACAAAGTGGATTGACATGAATTATGGCTCCAACATGAGAGATGTCAGTTGATACAAAGGAGAGAGTTATAAAACTTCTATAAGTAGGTATATCATCAGGGAATGTTGCATAAGATGTTGGTTGCTCCCAGTCAGCTGTGTCTAAAGAAAACTTAAAGCAATATGAAAACAAAAATGTGCAAAAAAAAAAAAAAACAAATTAGATACAAGTGGGTGGATTCTGGAGTCTGGGTCTGTGACCAAACTGTATGAAATCGCCTAAAAGAAAAATGATTTACATAAAAAATAAATACAAAAAAAAACAAGGAGCGATCACAATCCCATTTAATGAGACCCAGAACTGTGGGCTGCAGCCTATATTTTTCTACCTTTAGCATAAAAATGCTTTGGTGCTAATAATATTATTAAACTTTCATGATTTACTTTGCTAGTTATTGGTTCTTGGTAGTAGAGGCTTAATTCCAGTTTTTGTGGATTGTCTTAGACCAAGTGGTTAGGCACTGGACACTTTACGACACATGATGGACCCACAGTTCTCAGGAGTCGCTGCCTGACTCCTGAGCAAGACCAACCAGTCACTACATGTGATTTAAATGCAGAATAAAATGCAGAGGAAATTTAAATTCTTGGTCATGATGTAAGAAACAACACAAGTTAGACACTGGTAGACTTCAGTGAGGAACATAGGTTGGTCATCACCAACATACTTTTGCATCCACACACCAGGCATAAGGAAGTGCCCAAATCAGGACACTCTGAGCTACATCCTGATCAACAAACAGTGAAAACTATTACCAATGCTTACAAAGGCTTCAGTGTAGACTGTGACTGATAATCTTGTGATGTTGACAATGAAAATGAGGCATAAAAGTAAATTTAAATGGAAGACAGTTCAATTGTATTAAAAAAAAAAAGACCATTTCAAAAAAGAAAAAAAATACCAGGTAGCAAAATATTAAAAAGTTAGCAAGACTTGAGGTACCGCGCACCTTTGATAACTTTGAAAGAGCAAAAGGTAAGGCTTGTATTGTAGCTATCAAGGAAAAAGATGACAAGAGACTTGTTGAGGTGTTTCAAAAATGGAAAAAAAAACTACTGCAATTAACTATGCAGTGGTGAAAAAGAAATCAGGGTGATCAACATTCAGGAACATGGAGACGTTCTCGCCTGGATGGGCATGGGGAACCCGCAAAAAGAAATAAGCAGAAGATAATGAATTAATGAATGAATGTACTAACTCAGATAGATAAAGAGCCAATTTTACAAACTTCGGTGGCCTTGGGAATTGACTTGTAACTTGCAGTATGATATCCCAACACACAAACTACTGAGCTACCACACCCTTGTGTTAAACATTCAGCTATCAATATAAATAAAGATAAAAAATACTGGAAGCAGGTAATCGGCTCTTAGACATTGGATTAAAATAGTGGTATTAGTAAGCAAACACCTGTTTTTAGTAAATAAATACATTATTTTTGGAAATCTGAGGATAATGTAAGTCTTTATACAGACCTCTACTAAAATTAGAAGAAGTCAAATGTAACATTTTTCAGGTATTTATCTTAGGAGACACATTTGAGCAGCTAGAGGCTCATTGTCTGGGAGAAACCACACGGAAATTAGAGATCTCCTTTTTAATTTTTCTTTCCTTTAGGCAGTGCCTTTACGGTGTAGTTTATGCATATGTATGTGCATACACTACACCTTAAAATCTGGTTTTAAAGCACTATTCTGGCTGTTTTGGCAAAATCAAAAGCAATTGTGAATGACTGCAAAAGCTTGAAAAACATTACATGGGTAACAAAATTATTCATTTGAATCATATTAATAGCACATATTCAAAGAATGCAAGTGCCACCTTGAAATTATCCTAATTTACTGCATTATAGAAAGATATTTATATTATATCCAAGCACTAGATGAGCTTTTCCCACTTTGAATTGAGTGTAGCCATATGGAAAATTATATAATGGGTAATAAATCGTTTTACTCTGAAGTAGTAGAATGACATTTTTGTATCGTCCCTTCAGAATTTAATAATTGTAGAACTACACCAACAATTACACCATATTCTTAGACAATACTTATTGTAAGTAAACAGCGTTGTTTATGCATTGAAAATTATAAGACTAAAGGTGTGCTAAGTGTAATATTTCTTTGCTCAGAACCTGAGAGCTGCAAATAGGATGTGTCATCAGAGGAGGGCTTTTCATCAACACCTTTAATCACAGCTATAAAGATGAAATCACATGGCTCTTGTTGATCAAACTCACTGGGGTGTTTGTGAATGCATACAAGAGCTCACACAATCTTTGCAATCTCTATATGGAAGGTCAACTGGAAGCCCAGTACTTATAAAAACAAAATGTATAAAGTAAATGATTTATGAAGTTTCCTCCTTCTGGCTTAATGGTCTGACACTAATATATCCAATTTATTTTTTACAGGACTCAAATAGTGAGTCTAGAAATGATCCTTGTGATAAGAAATGCACCAAGCAGAACATAGCTAATTTTTGTCTCAAGGCTTTAAATAATCACATATCATTTGTCTGCTCTGTTATCTTATAGTTTACCAAAATATAGAACTACCCTTAAAATGATTTGATATTCAAAATTCATTACTAATGGATAACTTTTTAAGAAACATAATGAGTACAGTCATATGCAAAATGTGCATATACAGTCATGTTTACAAATTATTTTTTGTTATTTTTTTAAAATGTCAATAAACTAAGCCATGTTAAATAAAAGAATAACATAACTTTTACCGAATACCATAAATAAAAAAAATAATAAATTATGTGTCTTGTGATGTGTACAGCATTTGTTTCCAGCCTCTGGTTTAATCCTCCATGAAAAAAAACATTAAAAACTATATATATCGTATAGTTTAATATTTTTTTTGCCTATATATATATAAAATTTAGAGACCACTGTTTCTTTGATTTTACAACATCTTTAAGCAAAACTTTTGCATTTGTTTGCAGAAAATGAGAAATGGTCTAAATAATGAAAAAGATCATAATCTTTTAGAAACATCAATGCTAATGTTTTAACTTAGGAAGAGTTCAGAAATCAATATTTGGTGGAATAAACATGATTTTTAATCACAGCTTTTGTCTTGGCATGCTTTCCACCAGTCTTTCACACTGCTTTTGAGTGCCCACTGCTGGTGCAAGAATTCAAGCACTTTAGCTTTGTTTGATGGCTTGTGACAATCCATCTTCCCACTGATTACAAAAGCAGAGGGCGAAATCAACTCTCCACTGACCGAGATGACGAATGTAAGTCCGCAATCACAGGATGACATCAAGTGACCTACAAAAGGAATGGTAGCTGGGGTGAAGTGCATAGCAAGAACAGTTCATAACAGGCTCCTAGAGGCAGGGCTCAAGTTATGTCAAGCTTGAAAAAAGCCTTTGATCAATGAGCGGCAAAAGAGACAAGTACAATGCTCCATGCCACACAACTAGGTCAATGTGTGGATGAAGGACCACCAGATCAAGACCCAATCTCCAGACCTGAACCTCTTTGCAAACCTCTGAAATTTAATCATGAGGAAGATGGGTAGTCACAAGCCATTATACAAAGCTGAAGTGCTTGAATTTTTGCACCATTAGTGGCATAAAGTCACCCAAAAGCAGTGTGAAAGCCTGGCGGAAAGCATGCCAAGACTTAAAAGCTGTGATTAAAAATTATGGTAATTTCACCAAATACTGATTTCTGAATATTCCTGAGTTAAAAAATTGGTATTGTTGTTTCTAAATAAATATGAACTTGTTTTCTTTGCATTATTTGAGGTATGAAAGTACATCTTTTTCGTTATTTTGACCATTTCTCATTTTCTGCAAATAAATACAAAATTTTTGCTTGGAATTTCAGAGACATGTTGTCAGTAGGTTATAGAATAAAATAACAAAGCCCATTTTACTCAAATATATGCCAAGTGTCAAGTACTCAGGTACCATGATTTGACACTGGAGGGAGCCCCTAGGTGACCTTGGCGGGGTCTTGATGGAAATATCAAATAAACCATCAAATGTAGGAAGGTGAGACGTACTTTTCCAAGGAAATGATAGGGAATCGTGATGCCAAATTTCAGCTTTGTAGGTTCTCAAATAGTAGTAGAATTGGTGATTAGTGTGTGAGTGAGTGAGGGCTTTGCCTATCTATATAGACTTTAGAATCCACTAATACAAAATCAGATATATTATTTACAATTGTACACAATTGTCTAAAAATGTTTCATTTTTGCATGCATACAAAGAATTTTCATTTAGATTTTAAAATAGTGGCAGCGAGCAGAAATTTAAGAATTTTTCATCTAAACTACTATAATAAGTAGCAGGTTAAAGATAATGCACTACTACGTGGATCGTAAGAAAGATAAGCCATTGTTTATCTGGATCATCTGACCTCTGGAACATAAAATTAACAAGCAATTACTCAAATATTTTATAAAGATAATTATTATGCACAAATAATTTTTCTACATTTTGATTTCAGTAAAGTAGCTTGAAAGTAAACAACATGAATGGAAGTGAATGTGCATGAGTAGGTACAGATGAGTGGTCACAGTCATGACTGATCAATCACACATTGATTAGTCCTAGAGTAACTTTTGTGTGCCTTTAAACAAGCTGATTCACAGCATGTGCCCTTGGTTGAATCAATCTCAATCAGAACTTAAGCATAACCTCCATCCAGGTTTTTGTGTCTGTTTCTACTATACAGTGTTCATGTGTGCCTCAATACAATACAATTAGTCCCTACTCTAATGTATTGTTTAAAAACTTTTTCACACTTTAATCACCATGTAAAAAAAGGCAAACACAATCCTTAACCTTACCTTATGATGGCTGCCAGAATAAATTAAAAGGGCTCATTAATATCATAGCAGAAAATATAGAAAACATTTTTTTAACCAATGAATAAATTACAAATCAGAAACTTGCTATCCACTTTGTTGACATATCATATGTACACATTTCCTTAAAGCATGGTAACATATTTGGAATCTAAAGGGTGCAATAAACCACAGAAGGTTGTAAGTTCTATGGGTTATAAGCCATCCACTATAATATCATTTAAGGCTCATATTTGTGCTCTTGATGCTTTCAAGAGGAACATAACTAATCTTTAATGACTGCCAACCCTTAATAGGTTTATGCATTTGACTAAATAAAGGTGACACCCCGCACAATCCCTTCTGTGAAGAAACCAAGTCTTATCCACCTCCTACGAAACAGTTGGTTAAGCCTACCAAAAATAGACTGTACAACAGTGGCCTACACAGACATCTCAATGGGAACATAGAAACATGGAAATAACTAAGTAAACTATGAAAAAAAAAATAAGATAAGATAAAAATAAATAATAATAAACTGTAATAACTTTGGGAATAAATCAAGTTTAATAATTCCACAATTTCACAAAAAAAGAATACAAGGAGACATTAACAACCAGCACAAAAACAAAAACCAATACCAATTAAAAATATAAAAATAATATCATCATTATATTTTATATTGTTAAAACATTTTTAGCATATTTGTAATATTGGCTGTTAGCACCCACCCATGTAGCTAGTCTATGTCAATGTCGTCATTATCTGTGTTATTTTTTGTGTGTTCCCACAGTGTTATCCAAGGATGTTGGGTGCTGAATTTTTACCACCTACAGTACCTATGTATCCCAATTTATTCCATATTCAAATTATTCCATTTAAATTTCCCCATTTTGGGACTAATAAAGGCATTTCTTATAAACATTCTGTAATATAGTTAACGCTTAAAATAGCTTCTCTAAAAAACTGCCTTGTACTTTGAAAATTAAAATAAAGGAATCTTACAAAGCAAGAGAAGGCGTTCAAAAGAAAGCAAATGAATATCAGGCAGCAATTTCATTGTTTTATAATAGAAAAAAAAAACTAACAAAAAAGAAAAGTAGTATCTCTTGTGCAACTGAGACTTTCTTTAAACTATTAATAACATGTTTCTTTATGCATCCTCATTGCAAGATGTGGTATCTGAAGCAAATAAACACTTAAGCACCTGATGCATTCCGAAAACAAATTTTGTGGCCTGATTAAAAAAATAACAATTTAGGCAATTGTACTGAGTGTTTAAAGGAAAAAAGAGAATTTATTTAAAAGAAAACAACTGCTGCTGCACTGGAACGGGTGATTACACTTGCTTGGATGAAAATAGCTTGTATAAATTTCACTCTGGTTAATATTAATTAAATTAGTCACTAGAAAATTCTTAAATATTACACTGTGGAAAAAAAGAAAAAAACGAATAAAAAGGAAACAGCAACAACTGGATAATGTTCCTTAAAACAGAAAAAAATCATTATTAGATATTCAAAGTGCAGTCAGTACATTTGAGAGCCATTCTAGAATCCATTACTGAAAATGGCAAATTCAATATATATTTTTTTGAAAGATAACATATAAATTAAACGATGAAAGATGAAAGATATCATAAGTTAAATATTGGCATGGTGGCTTAGTGGTTAACATGTTTACCTCTCAGCACTGGGAATTTATGGTTTGAATGGCAATCTGGATGGAGTTTCCATGTCCTTTCCGTGTCCGCGTGGGTTTCCTCCGTCTTTTTGTTTTTCTCCCACAGTCCAAAAACATGGATTTTAGATAAATTGGCTGCTCTAAATTGCCCCTATAGTCCGTGTTTGTGAGTGTGTGCCCTGCTAAAGATTGGCACACTGTCCTGGGTGTATTTGCTCAAAAAAGTCGGGATCAGAACTGTTGCTATAATTGTGGAAAGTGATTTTTTACATTTAAAATAATAAAGTTCTAAGCCTGTTTTGTCCACTTCCGCATCAAACCCAACTCTCCCAGCAGCTCAGAATGGTGGGGACATCAGCATTAGGATCAGCTCGGTATTCATCCTTTCTTTTTTTTTTTTTTTTTATATACCACCAACAATCCACATCAATGTTAGATTGGCTTTTGATCAATGAAATATATCTTTAGTTTAATTTATATATGCAAGTATTTGCAATGTAAATTATTCTCTTTCTTTAGTAATGTTTGTAAAATTATTTCAACCTTCACTGCCTGGCTGTATGTCTTTTGTTCTATAAAATATATATTTGACCTTGTTTTTCTAGCTTTTTTTAAGCCTTCTTTAGAAGACTGTACTTTTACATCAGATTATGTTAGTCTATTCAAATTTATTCTATAACTAATAGAATAATATTATTCAGTATATACCATATAGCCTTTGCCATTTATAAATGTGATAAATGCCTGCATGCCTACACAAAATGCCCAGCCTTTATTCGATTTACTAAAACAGAATGGCTAAAATCTTTATAGGTACAGAAGGCAAGGCTGTACTTGGAGACTTTCTGAGACCAGCAGGATGCAGTGGCAGCATGGATACAGGGGGCTCAGAGTGCTTTTATTATTAATAAATATGTGACAACTGCACGAGCCTGACAGCCCTGCAGCCCCCCACACACAGTGATAATGTGCAGCTGGTGATGAGCCTAAAGCACCAGCACCCACACGCACTTCACTAATAATGTAGTTGTCACAAATACAAACACACACAGACACTATCCAACCATACCCCATAATTATTCACACTGCTTTAAGTGCTCCCTGTCTGATATCAGGATCACATTTGTTATATAAGCCTAGATTTCAAATGAGTAAAAGAAGAAAGAGTAGAGGGAAAAAGGATAAAGCTCATGGCAGTCATGGGAGAGTGCATGATTTGAGTGATTTCAAATTACTATGTGAGACACAAAATAGAGAAGCAGATGGATGAAAATACTAATTTTAAGCATTTAATCTCTGGTAATTTAAAAAAAAATGTTTTCTCAAACATTTCATATTTTAATATTAGAGGAAATATTTTATTCATTATATTTATTTGTATAAAACTACTCTAAACCTTATTATTCTTTTTCAAAATACCAGGCAGTTACAACTTGTCTTAATACAGAATCATAATTCAAATAATAAAGAACAAAGAGAGTTTTCAAGTACTACTGTCATATTGCACTCAACTTTTCTGGAATAAATTGCTTCAAAAATGATTCATATTAAAATTATCCCAGAGAGCCTAAATATTTTCCAGATTGTGTTTATACAAAATACCATATTCAAGCCTTTGAATACTTTGTTCAGATTTGAAAGAATATAAAAATGTCACTGCATTATTCTGGGAGTATAATGATAAACATGGAGGTACAGATTAATAAGCACATATCTAAATTAAAATTTGTTTCTCTGCAAGTCATTTCTGATTACTTTAAATAAAGCAGAATGTGTAAATTGGTACCAACATCTTTTCTACTGATGGGGAGTGCTTGGCCTCTGCTCTAGACTTTTCTTTGAAAAAAAAATAAGTTTGATTCTTTATTATTGGCTGGAGGGTAACATATCTGCAACAAATCTAAAAATTGTAAAATAATTTAAAAAAAAATGTTTCTCAACATACTATTGTGGCGACTTTTAAGATCCTGCTACTTCTAGTCATATCACCCAGGGATTCAGAGAATCAAATTTTCCATTGAAAATGCACTAGCTTTTAAACAGTTGCAAACATCACGGTTTGTGTGCACAGTTCACTGTACAATACCTACCGATAAAATAAGGTTGTATATTGCAGTCATATAACAAGATTCAAAAACACTGGACAAAAAATAAATATACTGGTCTAGAACTGTTCTGTGGTCAGATAAATCATTCATTCATTATCTTTTGCTTAATCCTCTACTAGGGTCGCCCATGCCCATCCAGGGGAAAATATTTTGAGCGCTGGGCAGATACACCCAGGACAGGGCGCCAATCTATAGCTGTGCACACTCACTCACACACACAATATGGGGCAATTTAGATTATTCAATTTACCTTGAATCCATATCTTTGGACTGTGGGAGGAAACCAGAGAACCTCGGGGAAACCCACATGGACACATGGAGGACATGAAAACAACCAGATCAGGATTTAAACTGGGAATCCCCAGCGCTGTAAAGCAAATGTGCTAACCACTAAGCCACGATCAGATAAATCAAAATTTGTATTTCTTTTTGGAAAACTACGGCAGTAACTGAAGCTTATTAGGTTTGCAATGCTGGCCATATTTAATCATATTTTTTGGCTAGGCCCAGTAGTGAAAATTCCCATCAGAACCGCTCAGTGTCTGGGTCAGCAGGTTGCCCCTCTTTTTATCTTGGTTTATTTTATGATAGGAACTTTGATGTCATCAGTACTACTGGTCTTTTAATGTATCTGTTTCAGTAGGTGTACTATCAGGTGAGATTCATGCTATGAACCCAGAGAAGTCAGAGAAATCCAGCCCATGTCTTGCTGTCACCATTACTGATGATGACAAATCATAGCTTTGGGTACACACACATATCTACCCACCCCACCAGCTTGTTTAAAGAAAGGAAGGAAGGATGTTGAGGAAAAAAATCAGCTAGACATCTATTTCGGACCTCAAACATTGACACATGGCAGCTTGCATAGGGATTTGGTGTGTGTGGAAGAATTTAGACTTCTTCATGACTTCCTCGAATGACACTGATTCCTACATAAAACTGACAAAGAAAATGGAGAGAATGAGGACACAAATGTCCACATGCAGGCACATTTATACTAAGCTCTACCACTACACCCATGAAAACGCTCAGATGCAGGAGCAAGAGACCCTTTAAAATGGATAGATACACTGTTTAATAAAGAGAAACTTGGAACACTTATGTTTGGGGGGGAAAAGTTAGCGGAGTATTTATATACAATATATGTGAAATAGAATGGGAAATGGAAATCAACCCCCTAGATGAAGTGCGATACAAAGTGTTATGTGGTGTGCAAGGCTGCTTCAGTACTCTGGTTTAATTTGGTGCCGTATCATACAAAAGCATAGATGATGTCTTATGGACTGTATTAAGGTTGATAATGGTAAAATGAATGGGAATAACCATATGGGTGAAGAAAAGTTGATATTATTCTCAAACCAAAAGAAAATAATGTTGTGTCCAATTGGCAGTTTTGACCTATAAGTCTAAAACTTCAGAAGAGTAAGATTTTCTATAGTGTGATCACACAAAGACCTGCAGCATTCTTAAGGCAAACAAGCCAATTAATAACTTAATAATTCAGGGATTGCAGGTTTTATAAAACATTGGTTCTTAACTGCTCTCAGCCCAAAACCAAAATTTTCACATGGTCATTAAGTCGTGACCCACTTTTATAGAATACAAACCAAAGTTTTTTTTTTTTAAATTAGTGTTCAAAAACAATTAAACATACATATGCGTGCAGTTAATTTAAGAGCAATTACTTTAAGAAACTCAGAAACGTGTCCTTACTGAACAAAAATTCACATTTAAATGCTCTTTATTTTATCTGCGTTTCGTCATTTTGCCTCCACATACCATTACAAATTTTAAGAGAAGGGTAAGAGTAAATAAATTGTGGTTACCATAGCAATCAGAATGCTGTGCACATCTGATTTGATCTTATTTTTAATTTCGTTCAAATGTACAGTTGAACCTCTGTTTTTGTTACTAATCCATTAGCAACCAATCTGTGAAATCTGACATTGAAAAAAATAATAATAATAATAAAAAAAAACATATTTAAAAAAAAATAAATGTAGTGTTCAATACTGAAAACAGAACAACGAAATGATTTATTTACAGAATTTATTATTCGTTTATGAAAAAATACTATAAAAGATCAATGTAAATAGTAAAAATTTAACATTATTTAATATTTATTAATTTCATTCACAATTTCATTTCATTCTTGCCTTCTAATTTTGAATAAATTTATTTTAATTGAACTTATTGTGAATGACATCTTTTTGTTTATGCTGCTTTCAAAATTTTTAATGATTTCCTTCTTCAACTCAATCAGAAATGTTTCTGCTAGTTTCCTTTGAGGGACTTTTTTGGTCCCTTGATGGAGCTGAACGTAAAGCTTTAACTTCACTTTTACTTCTCAAAGGAAACTTGCCTGCGGTACAATGAGACATGTCCACGTAACGTAATCACGCCAACTAAATGCAAAGACAGAGACAAACACAATGGAAGAACAATGACAATGACAATGGAGAAGGTCTAGAAGTCTGTTAATCATGAAAAGAAAAATTTAGTGTGGATTTAGACCTTCCAAATACTAAAGCAGAGAGAAACAAGAAGGCTCATTATGTGGTGAGGTAAGCTAAAATGTGGTAAAATGTGTAAAGGACTAGGGTCAAGAAACTAGTGAAGAGCATTTTATAGGTACATATCACCAAAGAGAAATGGTTATTCATTTCATTACAGAGCAGGAAAAGGAGTTATGGCACACAACAGCAGATTCACAGAGCAAGAGGGGCAATGGTTCAGATGGGAGAGTGTGGAAAAGCAGTTCCATTACTCTAAAAAAGAAATAAAAATCAATGTGGGTTGCAGTAAATTTATACCTGGATCTACTTATGATGCACTTAAAATTCTGAAAAACCTATGGGTAGGTAAAGATTTAAGTTGCAAATTGCATACAGGGCAGAAAGAGGTAACAAACATATTGTCTGTGTGTAAGTTTAGCCTGTTTAAGAAATGCTATATGTGGATTCATTATTAGGTTCTGAGTTAGTTAAGTTAGTAATTAATTATATACCCACTATTTATATTACTTAAGCAAATTGGTTTATGGCAGCAAAATGAAGAGAAAAGACATGGTGCTAGTTCAGAAAAATGGACTATAACTTAAGACTTTCTAGCTACCAGCTTGTAGCAATTGTAGGCAGGAAGCTCAAGGTTCTACAATGCATTGTACTAATTAATCTTTTGGCAAATATGGTACTGTATGTATAGAAAACTGTTTTACAGAACAGCTACTTAAGGATGGAGCACTGAAAAAAAAGTTAAAGCATGCTTATAGTGCTTAACTATAATTAAAATCTTATTTGTCAACAAAAGGTGTGACTTACAGACGAGGTCATCTAAACTTAATCAGACAGGAGTATTATATTGTGTAAAAGGAGTATAGAGTAAAAAGACAGCATCGGCCATAGAATAAAAAGATAATAGAAACCAATAATAATAGCCATAGAAACAAAAAATAATATCCATTTAATGTCTGTGACCTCAAATGCCATTATATTTCTCATTCTTAGAAAGGTCTAAATTTTGGTTTGGCAGTACAAGTTTCCTCTTTCTGTGATGTTTCATGAAGATTGTGCAAGCATCAAAACCTTTAGCAGTGGGTGACCTAATTGAGTCCCTTACATTACTCCAGGCCATGTGCTCCTGGTAGGGCAGATCCAAGTCGACCACCAAACAGCTGAGGCTACTTAGCCGGGTAAGTGCACAAGACATCACTGTATAAAGTGCTGGGAAAGCAACTGCTATTTAGCAGATAACTTGAGACAAAGACAATGACGCCTATGTCCAAGGACCAGAAGGGACAGAGACGATGACACCTACCATCAGTACATAGTGGCTTATTTGGAAAAAGCACAAGCCAAAAACTGCAGACCGATATGCTTTAAGCTACGTATCAGGAATCATTAAAGAAACAAATTTTCCCACTCGCCTTCAGCTTGTTTGTCCCAACCTCTTCATGTAATATTTGGATTTTCATGAAAATCCTAGAACGCATTTAAGGAGCCTATGTAAATGTGGTTGTCTTGTATGATGCTGGTCAGGATGACAAACACTGACCAAGCATGTATGAAGCTTAATGGCATAGCTATTTCCTGAGGTATTTATGGTGCAGGATGCACCAACTTTCATGACTACCCGGCAGGAGCAAGTGACAAAGAAGCTTCACTTCACCATTCATGCACTATAAATCACTTGTGCCAATATTTTTGAACACAAACACATAATTGTATTCTTGATTTGTAGGTGAATTTTTGCCTTCCTTCTTCTACCTACTGACTGAAAAGCCAAAGTTCTCGATAGGTCATTTTCAAGGTGTGCAGGAAATTAGGGATATTGGGCTCAGTTTGGCATTAAGAAGCACAAGGCCATGTTGTATGCAATGATTGTGAAATGGATTATTAGACATATCTTACTTGCCCAGCATTGTTGCATTGTTTAATTAAATAAAAAAATAAGAAGAGAAAAAGAACAATTAGCCATACTAGTAGACATGTTTTGTTGTGTTTTTTGACATTGAGCACTAGGAGAATTTGAGTTCAATTTCACTTTCAAAACGGGGTACATAAGATTCAGAAATATTCACCTTAAATAAGCTAATATGGTGATCTATAGAAGAAACAATCGTTTTTTATATGTCTAGGGTGTAAAGTTATTTTAAGTCATAATATCAGTAGCATGTATCACCTCTTATACCATCATGCAGATAAACTGACCCACGATAATAATTTAGTCTGAGTATACAGTGAAAGGTGACACAGTAAAGCTAGAATTATTTAAAATGAAAATAATTTCACAACTGTAAATGAAAAGAGACTAGCTTTGGTTCATCAGTAATGGCCCTCTGGGGAACAAAAGTGCAGACAAACTAACAGTGGCATAAAATATGGATGTCTGCCTGCCTTGTCTCACAAAACACAGTTTAAACATATAAATGCTTTTGGTTGTACTGTCATCTCTGGGGACTAATGCTAAAAAGGTGAGCAATACTGCTAACTACCAGAAGACATTTGAGCAATATATAACAGTATATTCAATAACTCACTTTCACACAGTACACATTCTAATTACACAAAGATTTAAATCCTACATTCTGGCCACGTAGATACCTAGTTTGCTGAGGTCATTTAAAGCAATTCACACTGCAGCTATTCAAAATGACCCGCATTAACTTTGTTATTTGAATTGCTGTCTCTTACAAGTCAAAATGCAATGTATTGAGTAAAGTAATGTCTAAATGGCTAACCATGTCATGGTTGTTTCAAAATGTAATCTTCTAAACCCTATGATTTAGTGTGCATGATAAATAAGTGGCCAAGCTATTCTATCAACCTCAAGGGTGAAACATGAATACATATAGCTGTGGCAGACAACGGAATATAATTAAGGCCAAGTAATTCCGGCCACATATTTATTTATTTGGCAATATTAAGTCATTAAACAATATAAACAAATGTATTCGATTTCAATCTTTAAGTTCATGGTACATTTGCTTTGGATTTAAAATCTTTTTAGGTGTCTCAGAGCTTTATAACAGTACTAGAAGTAGGTGCTTTACAAGCCCTTGTGGAACATGAGCAAAGTACACAGAATTTCTCCATCCTCTACAAATCAGTCTTACCTCTCAAACCAGGGGAAAGCAGATTTGCAATCACTGTAAAACAGAAAATGTGTATAACAATGCAATTGGTGCCAGCTATGGTAAAAAAATAAAATAATGACACCGCTTTTCTATATGACCCTAAAGTCAGAAAATAGTTATAAAATTACACTGTAAAAGTGTATGATTATTTAGATTTCTCAGTCTCATTTGGAGCAGGAGTGACAATGCTATGTCCAAGATTCACAACAAAAGTTTCTTTTCAAATGGTTTCCATGGTGACAAAACAAAATGACTGACTAAACGTACAAAAGGGAAAAAAAAATATGGCTAGTATGTTAAGGTAGCCTAATAAAAGACGCTTCCATATTGCCAATAGATCTGGGAGTAAACCTATTGAATCGTCCAAAGAATCAATAGAAATATGTTGTTGAAAAGCATGAGTGCTGTCAAATGTACAAATGTCAATTCCTGGACAAGGCCAATTTAATGTGTTTGCTTTTTAATTGTGCGCACCTTAAGTTTCTGAACTTTACCCCAGCGGTTTACAGATTACAGATTTTTTTCATTATAATCCTTTGATCCAGTTAATATCAGAACAAATGCTCAACTGAGCTTATAGACAAATTCAGTAGAAAACACAAAGCCCAATGCAAATAAACCTTAAACAGCAAACAAACTTAGATTAGACT